>WFMF01000336.1:74269-145001 GCA_011033025.1 Beroe forskalii
TGTCAGACACCCGTATTTTCACCTACTGGTGCTGTATATCAGATCTGGGGTTCGAAGAATCAAAGAACTAAAGAAACCTGGTCTGGCACACTGTATAAGTTGGCAATAGTCACCTCTTAAGTCTTTTTATGGGTTGTTTTTTTAATCTGTATCATTATGATCTGTATCAGACAGCAATTTCCGGCTCACAAACACAAGAACAATCACATTTCATATTAGAAAAATAGCAATTTGTTGACCAATATTGTCTTGCTTAATGTTCCTTGTTTAGTTGACCTTATCTCTTCCATTTTGTTTGATATACGTTTAGAATTCCCATATAGTGATGTATTTGACTATATGAAATAGTTTTAAGGTTTTAGAATGAGTCCCATGTTGAAGTGACGTCTCAGAGACAAATGTCCACTTTGTCCCGCAATGTCCCCTTTGTCCCACTTTTGTCCCGTTGCTCACCTGTTTTTCCGAACGGGACATTTTTTGGAGCGGGACAAACCGGGACAAACCGGGACAAAGCGGGACGTTGGCCCCCCCCCGGTTCCCTCCTTATTGAAATATTTCACAATAGATTGATTAATTAATTAAGTAATTAATCTTCTGGGGAATCAAAAATGTGTTATAAATGAATGGTTGTCATCAGTTCTAGAGTTTCTTCCTGAATCAATAAACTGGGTACTACTGTTGGACCTGTATAAAACAATTAATCAAGTATAAGGCAGGTATAAGGTTAGAATAGAGGATATATTGGGTCATGGTAAATATTTTGGACATTGAATACATGTGTATAGGAGCCCTAGGAGTATATGTTACTGCATTGAGTTAATTATTTCTTTAATTTGAATGTTATGAGATCTTTTATATCACTTGATATCAGATAAGAAATTTTAGATATGAAATCACAATATCATTATTTGTTTCAGAAGGGCCTTGACGAAATTTCAAAGTTCATTAGCACTCCAGAGATACAGCAACGTCTTGACACAAAGACAGATCATACAAAGAGCAAGCAAGGGAAGCAACTAACATGGAGTTGCCTTCTTGGTTGGGTTCATGAAGCTGTGGTCAATAATGTTGCCAAGCTAGGTCCTAAGGATCCAACTTCTAAAGCTAAAGGTAATTGAATTCAATTTTCACAGCACAAGGATGATAAATACTTTGTATATTAATGTTTAACTACTTTGAACTTGAATTCCAATGATAATTCCTGTTTCCTCAAAGACGAACCATATTTCTTTTTATCCTGTGAAGTTGATATAAACTATCAAGAAATGCTTTACTATTTCAACACCAGACAATTGTAAAATGGAGATATTTGGTATTGGAGAAATTCATAATCATGGCCATGGCCTATCCTTTGCCCATCCTTTGTAGCTAACCCAGTTCAATTGCACAACTGCCTTCTGTCTGAACTAAATTTACATCCTTTTGTTGATTTCACAGGACTAACAGTGACATACTCTGACATCATGACTCATGGTGATGCCCGTGGAGTGCGCATCAAAACCAGTGATGTCATCAGCACCCACATCACAGACATCATCATGGACAGCAACCTGTGTCGTTTCCTTGGCAAGGACTACCTCAACATCCTTTCCAGACACATCCTGTCCTCTCCCCAGCACTGTGCTAATGTCACCCAACCCAAGTGGATGGGTGAGTTTCTGTAGTTTACTTGGAAGCTTTTTCACTGTTTTAGATCATTGATATTTATCAATTACAGTTTAATTCTCTATGTTTTACCATATGAAAGGTTGTGTTATTTCCTGCATACTGCACTCTCCTAATAGAGTATGGTACGTCACAAAATACAACTGGTAAATGAAGGAAACATAATGTTGTACTCGTTTCAGCCTTCCTGAACCAGCTCATCTGCACCTGGAGTAAGAACCGTTCCCTTATACCAGCATCACTAGTGATCCACACCGTTCACAGAATGATAGCTTGCACTTCACTGAGATATGTAGTGCAGGACCCAGTCATCTCAACATTCCTTGTGGACTTCGTCAGAGCTGAGTGGTGAGTGGGGTGGAGTTTATGTAACCAACGATACTAACTTGTTATTGGTACTTGGTTTTGTCCATTCGGCAACATATTTGATAGATTTTTGCCGTTTTAAATCAACCTTCACTTCAGGGACCGTCACTTTGAGAAAAACACGCTGTTTGTGACATCGATCACTCAGCTAGGTACCCTGGTTTGCACCCAAACCCTGGCCGGGGCACATTCTCTGGAGGGAGTACTGGAGTTGGGAGCTCTTCTGGTGCCATTAGTCAGACGAACTGGCGTCCTGTACAAGGGATCTAAGGTCAGTAAAGTAACAGATTTCTAACATGGCTTGGTGCCTGCCCTCAGCACAACACAGCAGCCTCTTAATACTTTAATATACAGGTGAATGCCTCACAAAATTCCAAGCCTCACAAAAGTCCTATCGCATAATATGTATGCACATGAAATTATATCCCATATAAGTGAAAGTAAACTTCCTCGGACCATATAAGCTTGAATGGTTTTTTATTTTACAGGCAATGACTCAATAAATGCACATTTTTAGGCCATGGAATTTTTCTGGGTGTCTATCATGATAAATCCGTTGGAGATAAGTCATGAAAAGGGGTATAATTCAATTGGGCCCATATAAATGAGCATGTAAAGAAAGTTTGGAAAATGTGTGATCAAGTACAAGGGAAAAAAGTCGAAAAATAACATCGCCTCACAAAAAGTACCATACCATAAAATAGAATTTGGTTGCATTGGCTTTTTAGATGTTTGATAAAACCATATTGGTTTTGTGGTATGAACCTTTATGACCCAAATATAATAAGTAATTATGCTTGGAAATTCAAAATTGCACCATAATTTCAAAAAATGGGACTTTTGTGAGGCATAAAACATTTTCAAGCTTACAAAGATACCATGGACTTTCATTATAATGCCTGGAATGGCAAAATTAAGGAAGTAAATTTGATTTTCAGAATGTCACCAATATCAGTAAAATGCTTGCATCTATAAAAAAGAAAAAAATTGTTGATTGGACTTTTGTGAAATGAGAGAAATCATCATTCATGCCTCACAAAGTCCAAATTTTCAAAAAAGTTTTTGCACGAAAAATAATTTTTATTTGCTAATTATTAGGCAGATCTTCGGGACGAAAAGGAAGCTAACATCATTGCTGGTGACTCAAAAAGCTACCATTTATCAGAATTTGATTGAAAAACAATATTTCATGGACAGAAATTTTTATTGAGACTGTTACCGTCAATTTTCTTTTGGAAAAGGTTGAAAATACGAAATTTTTTCATAGGTCAATGAATATCTTCAGAAATACAATGCAAAATTTGAGGATAAGAAAATTACAAACTTTGTTCGAATAATATAGCCAACTACAAGACTGCCTCACAAAAGTACCAATTGATTGCACAAAATTTTACTCCATTTAGCCATTCATGTGTCCAAGGAAACCATCTATTACGCAAATTTAACTTATTTAGCATCCTTAAAACAATAAAATGAAGAGATTTATTTTGCTTCAACAAAAAATGTTACATTTTTCATATCATGGGACTTTTGTGAGGCATCATTTTTTCAAAAACTCCAAAATAAGACATTAATTTTGTTTGTAAACACTAAAAATGCTTTCAGGATGAAGGCAAATAAATCAAGAAATGAGCCTGCATGGGTTCAATTATGTAGCATTTTCATAACAGAAGAAAAATGAAAATTTGTCAATGGGACTTTTGTGAGGCAAGGTGTAGACCTATACGATTTTTAGGACAAAATTTTGAAATTAAAACTCCAATTTTCTCCATTTCAATCATCCAGGAAGAAAAATTCAGCTTCTCCTCCATCCTTAGAGATGAATAAAAAGCAAAATAATCATGAATTAGATGATTTATGGCATGATGAAAAATAGTGGGACTTTTGTGAGGCATACACCTGTATAAACCTATCAGGATGTGAGTGAGAGTATATATTTCAATTATTGTGCTGTAAAATGTTATAATTGAATAATTGAATTGAAGTTACAGTCAGGGCTTAAGTAATTAGTCAGGGCGTGTAGGTGACATCATTAAGTTTCATAAGCATGGTGTGTAATATATGATTTTTTGGAAAGATTATCCAGCCAATGAGCTTGCAGAATCAGATTAATTATGTGCACTGATTGGTATAAATCCTGGAGTTTATAATAAACCTTACTGGCAGGGTGAAGTTATGGAGTTTGTTAACTCGATACTGTCTGTGTGGATGGTATTAGATGAGGATGAGAGACCGCCCTCCCTTGATGACGTAAGTTTAGATGTTTTGTTAGTGAATTTTGAAAGTTTGACTGTCGAAAATCCGAATGATAGCTTGACATGCAAATTTCTAGTTCTGGTGCACGAGCTTTGCTGCACAAACTTCCCACAAATCTACCTGTTTTTATCTCTTTCACAGGTTATCAGGAGTTTGCAGGATGGCTTACTGCAGGATTTGGAGGGCTCCTCTGTCAAATTCTCTTCTGCCAACAGCAGGTTGAGGACTTTCTCAGCACTATTAAAAACACTGTCAAATGCCCATCTAATTTGAAAGTTACAGTTACCACAGCGACTCATTTGGAACCTGAAATAATATTTCATGGTTTCTATATTCAACTTATCAATCGTCTCACTGAACTTCCATCATTTCAGTTGTGAAGCCCTCTTTCACAAGCTGTGTGCCAGCACCTTGCTGTGTAACAAACGGCTGAACGCCGCAACAGAAGGTTCCAATGAGGAGGGGGAACCAGCCAGAAGACGCCGCAAAGTCTCCACCTTCCTAGATCAGTTCACTGACTTCCCTACCAAGCCTCAGTTCCAGAAAATGTCCTTGTGAGTGATGGCCATGCATTGACCTTTGCATTCTCCTTACTACAAAAGTACAAGTATAAAATTAATCAAAGCAAAAGATTCACAATTTTACAAGATATTTCGTTCATACATATTAATTAAGGTTCCCCAAATTTCGAATTTATTACAAATCGGAATCGAAGCAGAATGCACAGTTTATAATGAAAAGTTTAAAAAAATGAGCAATTACCATCAGCAACATCTGATGAAAGATTGCGATCAATGCTAAATCGTCACACAGGTACAAGTTTGGATTAAAATAAATTTATAAATGGTCCATTCGAGGAACTCGTCAATCAGATAAGGAGCCTCTGTAAGTTTGTTGGCCTAAGTCATCATTGGTTTAACCCGCTCGTATTGTCTCGAAAAGGTCTCCATTTTGCTATACATATCCTTTCCGATGGCGAGTTTAGTTTTCCTCGCTAATTCCAGTGCTTTTTCCCTGTACGACTCCATGGTACGCAATGGGATTCCCAGCGGTTTGTAACCTTCTGTTCGGGACAAATAGTGGCCTCCAACCAAAAGTTCGTATTGCTCTAGGTACGCATTGGTAAGTGACCAATCGAACTCTTGGTGTTTCTCTAATATTTGCAACTTTTCGCGGGCTGCTGATACGGCCTTATCGAGGTCGAATCTGGCGTAGTGTGCGATATCATCATGTAGTTTTTGTAGTTTTACTAGAATCTTGTCGCTCTCTTCACGGCCACTTTGTGAGCATAGATCGCAGCTGCACTCAAAACCGAAATTTTTCGTCAAGTGAGTTCGCCTCTCGCTGTATGTCCGATAGGTCTTTCCTTTTCCTTCTCCATAATCTCCGATGTAAGAGATAAAAACCTCAGAGCCTTTCTCAATTTTCCGGATGGCTCGAACCTCCTTGTCTTTCCTGGTTCTATCGTCCGTGGAACACCACTCAGCGCTTGGTATGCAGCTGTGATTGATTCTAGATATGGTAATGCAGAGTTCCTCATAATAAGGGCTCTTACCTTTTTCACCTAAGCTATTTCTACCAAATATCCGCATCGCTTTTAACCTGTAAAGAGGGCACATTTATTAAATTTAGTTGTTAACAACTGTGAAATCAGTAGAACGGCCTGCGAGTTCGTTCGGCGTTCGTATAATATCACATAATGAGCTAGGGAAGGAAGGGCAGACCCGAAAAATCAATTTTAATTTTTGAAAGATCTCTATGTGTGAGAAAATAATTGGACAAACTCTTTGAAAAATTAACCATTCTTCTTCTGTTTGTGTTGAGTTAGTGTAGTGTGCAAGCATCATGTTCCACAAAGTCGTCTGGTCCCCGTCATCACCCGTTAGTTCAAGAATTCTATCCTTATATCGTCTTTCCAATGCATTAAACGCAGTCCTAAACCTACCAGGATTCGATGCAAGAATGTTTTTCTCACCTTCGAATCGTAGAATAGGGCGTTCCCTTACAATCAAATCCCCTATTTCAATGTCTGAAGTGGCAAAGAACCCTTTCCTCGCCCCGGAGAGTCTCGTATTTCGAAGGGACCGCAATAGGATTTGTGGTACTTCCAGTCAGAGACCTGGCATTCCCTGCTGCAGTACCATGATTTGCCGCATTTGCCGCATTTCTGTTTGCTGGTTTTTCCACACACTGCACAGCTTTTATCAGGCATGATGATTGATGGTTCTATAGCAGCCAGCAGCCTATAGCCGTGTTTACATCAACTGAAATGCCGAGAATTTAATGAGAGTCGATGGTCTATTATGGAAAAGTCGAAAAGTACATAATAAACTTCAAGATTCAAGTCAGAACTCAGAAAAACCGACATCGCTATGGTAAGATTATTTTCATCATCTACAAAATACAAGGTTTTACTTCCATCCCAACAGCCGTACGGCCAATAACTGGAATCGAAGGATCCCAATAATAAAGACAGTTACGGTTAAGGAAGTGTAATCCATACTTTAATCGTCCAATACTTCGCTGCAATGTGCAGCTTCTCATTTAACCCTCTTGCACAGTTTGTTGTATACACTCGACTAAGTGAATCGTGTGGCTGCTTAGGTTTGAGATAAATCTCTCACCCTAAGCACAATGGGAATGGTACAAAATCGAATTGATGTTCGTGAAAAGCGAAGGGGAATAAAACTCAATGATGATTCTCATATGTGCGCGAACAAGTTACCATCAGTAAAGTAAACAAGTAAAATGAAAAAGTAATTTGAGACTGCACACTGCACTTACTTATCTAAACGTGAAAGAGTTTTGTGACGCTGCCTTGGTAATCGATACCGTCTCCTTGAGGTTGTATTTGGTTGATGCTTTCAGATCAGTACTAACACCTGACTTCCTGACTCGAATAGTAATGAATGATATGCCGCTGGTTCGAGCAGTTAACTTAGATAAATAAACCGGCCGATTAAACAATTGGTGCTATGAACAATTGGGTTAATGGCGGAAAACTGAAAGGATAGAGGGCGAGAGAATTGGGATGATATGTTACCCCAACTGACAGAATCAGGAATAGAACCGGAACATTTGAGGCTTCATGACTTTGGGGCCATAGAAGGCCCTTGTTGCTTAACAACACAAGCAATGCTTGTGTATGGACAAACTGATTTTAGTTCTCAGATTTGGTGTTCGTCCTGCTCGTACCAAATTCCGTGATCATATTTCATCAAGAAACTATCATAAATTTGGCGGGAGAAATGGGCCGGTCTCTCAATGTCAGTACAAGTCTGGAAGGCGCGATGACAAATGCAAACAGAAGGTGTTCTGTCGTAAGCACATTTCAATGGCGCGCCGCGCGCGGGCGCGCGCGACTGCTTGATTGATTTCTGGGCATGGCGTGTAGAGCAGTACATAAGAGCAATGCTGCAGTACATTGTATACATTGCGATACATTGCAGGCATTGCGATTTACGCTCAGGCCCGAGTTAAGAAAAGTCTCGCCAAAATTACCAACCATCAATCAATAAACGTCTGGCTCATTGTTGAAAGCAGAACCTAAAATTGTGTCAATTAACACATTTCAGGTTGAGGATATCTGCAATACTGGTTCAGGAAGGTTACTTCACCACTGAGGAATTAGACGAAGTGATCACAAGCTGCTTGCGGAGTCTCAGAGACACATCTAAACTAGAGCCAGAAGTCAGCGAGACCGTTCTTACACTTCTTCAAACGGTTATTCAAGGTAGGTGAAGGTTGATTACGCTGTTTCAAACATTAACTATTCTTTAACACGAGAAATGGGGTCATCGGCGGCCTGCAGCTTTGGGTGTTTGTAAAATACTCCCAAAAGTTCGTGTTTCTTTGCCATGTGGGATACCCCATCCTTTTCCAGCTCACAAAGACTGCACTCTGATCAAAGACATTGTGGAGGTCGTAGAGCGAGTCACAATTCTGACACACGAGCAGCTTTCTCTGCAGCTTCTTTCTGCGTGCGGCAACCACACTTTCGACATGACCCGTCTCAAGAAACCCACATGGTGAGATCAGTGGTTGCGGGAATCAGTGGTTGCGGGAAATGGGAATATCGTATGATTCATACCATGGATCTTGCTGTTTATATTTGGCTCTTTTTTACATGGATGCGTTTCACGCTCTTTATCCCAATCAGGGCCAATGTTGAGTATATCAAAGCAAACTGGATGAAATGTGGGATAGCAGATAAGAAACTGGTGAACTGGCTTCTCAGAGGAGTATGGAAAGAAGTGAACATTTTATCTCACAAGATAACAGCGGACGATTGGGCGTAAGTGAATAGTTTTGTCATTGAACTATTGAATTTAAATGATCAGATTTATTGGAAACTCTTACAAATTGTGTTGATTGTAGACCATTGATGGGTCATTGATGGCATGCCCTGTATCTCTATTCTCCACTCATTCCATCACTTTCGCAGCGGTGACACAAGCGCAAGTATAGGACGTATCCTTGGTGACATGATTCTGGGTAACAATGTCAACCTCACAAGATCTGATGTCACCCCAGACACTGGATCGGAAGACTATATGACGAACTATAATGTGTTGCAATTCCGGGGGAAAGCGAGGAAACCACTGTCAGGTTTTCTAAATGTTATTATGAGATTCTTAATTTCCAAACAACCCTCATTGTTTTTCCTGACTTCCGGACACATCCTCGATACTTCTATTGCTTTGACACTTCATTATAGATCAGTCTTATCTTAATGAAGAATTGTGTCATGTGAATTTTAAACATAAGTTCCTTGGACCCATTCAGTCTAAACCTCAGATTTTTAACCCGTCACCGACAAAAATTTTTAACTATTCATTCTTCCTCCTCAGAGCTTGCCCAATCCAAACCTGCATCCGCTTTGGATATGGAAATGGTAGAGGTCATCAAAACCACTGCTCTGGAGATTTGTTTGAAGCTATCTGCGAGTGGAAACCACGAGCTTCTACTACGATACTCAACTCTGGTGCAATCCATGTTGAGTAAGCTGTCAGAGGGACTGGTGTCAGAGACACAGTTAACTGGTGTCAAGCAGCAGTTTGATTTCATTGCGCAGGTGAGTGGTGTCAGAGACACAGTTAACTGGTGTCAAGCAACAGTTTGATTTCATTGCGCAGGTGAGTGGTGTCAGAGACACAGTTAACTGGTGTCAAGCAGCAGTTTGATTTCATTGCGCAGGTGAGTGGTGTCAAAGACACAGTTAACTGGTGTCAAGTAGCAGTTTGATTTCACGCAGTATTGCGCAGGTAGTGGTGTCAGAGAAACAGGTAACTGGTGTCAAGTAGCAGTTTGATTTCATTGCGCAGGTGAGTGGTGTCAAAGACACAGTTAACTGGTGTCAAGTAGCAGTTTGATTTCATTGCGCAGGTGAGTGGTATCAGAGACACAGTTAACTGGTGTCAAGCAGCAGTTTGATTTCATTGCGCAGGTGAGTGGTGTCAGAGAAACAGGTAACTGGTGTCAAGCAACAGTTCGATTTCATTGCGCAGGTGAGTGGTGTCAGAGACACAGTTAACTGGTGTCAAGCAGCACTTTGATTTCATTGCGCAGGTGAGTGGTGTCAGAGACACAGTTAACTGGTGTCAAGCAGCAGTTTGATTTTATTGTGCAGGTGAGTGGTGTTAGAGACACAGTTAACTGGTGTCAAGCAGCAGTTTGATTTTATTGCGCAGGTGAGTGGTGTCAAAGACACAGTTAACTGGTGTCAAGCAACAGTTGGATTTCATTGTACAGCTTTAATTGCAAAAAACAATGATTCTCCTTTATTTATTTCCTTATCATTGGTATTATCCTACCCTTCTCTCCTCAGTATATGAAGAGTATTCCTATGTCCAATGAGTTGTATCCCTTGGTATTGGAGTTGGCTAAAGTTGCAACTGTTGACATTCCGATGGCATGGACTACCCAGTTGCTTTCTGCTATCAAAGGTAAGGAATCACTGTAGGAATCATAGAATCGATCTTCTAACTGAAAAGAGAAGCCTGTCTTTCTGTCTGGATCCCTTCAAAAGACGCTGGTCTCTGTGAGACTCTCTGCCTGGTTTCTCTAGTTACTGATAGAACTGTTCTTGCTGTAGGGAGCAGGAGTGAGTCCAGCAGTCTGGATTGTGGAGAAGGCGACTCTGAGCTGTGGGACGGAAAGGAGAACGAAGTGCCCCAAGATATCACGAGCACGTGCATTTCATCCACCATCGCCCCCACTCAGGTATAATAGTGGTGGTTTGATGTCGTCTAGTGTGAAATTAGAAGAGGGGCATACGTTTTAACCATTTTCTAACCATTTTCTGGAAGCAATACCTCATGGTTCAACGCATATTACAGAATGATTTTACCTTTCAGTATATGGCAAATGAGGAGAGCCACTCCTTTGATCCGAGTACAGATGATCCGGACACGGATAGGAGGTTACAGATTGTAGACATTCTGTTGTCGTGGTGTCATTCCGTTCCCATGGCAACCGTAGAGATCCTCAACTTGATACAGGTTTGTTGGGACGAGATCTTCCGATCAGTTACAAACCTGATTCATAAATTGAACTATCGATATGACTCACAGTAGCTGTCTTCTAGATCGAGATCATTTTCTCATAAAGATCATTATTTCCAGGATCTGATAAGAGATTACTACGGGGAAAGGGCATGGGCACCCACCATCCTCCACATTTTCAAGGGGCTTGCTTTCCTCACCCCCTCACTGCCCATCAGATACGTTGAATTGCTACCTGAAATCGCCAGGTGAGATACTAAGGGAAGGAAAACGTGAGGTGCCCGAAAATGACAATATTTGTGGAATTCCAATTTACTTATTGAACCCTGTTTAAAAAATCAGGAATACAATTTCTCAAAACTCCCCGGGATCACAGATATGATTTTATTCGGTCTAGAGCTGACTCCAGGACCGCATAAAATATGATGTTTATTTGTATTTGGAGGGAAACGGAGTAAGCATAGAAATTTCAAAACAAGTAACCACGACCTGTAAGTTGCAAACGTTTGCGTGTGTGCAATGATATAAATTGACAATACAATTTCAGCCTGATGATGTCATATGATTTGATGAAAATTTGCTGCAACTAACATGTCGTGGTTACTTGTTTTGAAATTTCGATGTTTATTTGATATATGTCTGACCCCTCTCCCTCCTCAGACTGATTCTGGAGGCGTACCACAGGGAGGGCTTGAAGTGCAGTGAGGTGCTGCAGAGCATATCCGTCATTCTGTCTCATGTCAACCCCGAGCAGCACTACAACGTTATCAGCCTTATGATCGAAAACATTCTCAAAATTTACTGGTAAGGGAAGTTTATGATGACTTCGGATAGGCTAAAACTATCTCTTCTTTTTGTCATTGCCTATGTTAGAACTCAGAGCCCCTCCTCTTTCGCATGTTTTTGAACTAAATTGAAGTTACTCCTCAGTGTATTCTTTTTAATCCTTAATCAGAAATTATTGAATTTTGATCTATTTAACCCGTGTATACTTCCTAGGGGTCAGTACGAGAGCGGTAAGATGCATCACCCGTGCCGTATTCCCTTCCTCCAGAGCATCAGGCACCTCCTGTCTCCGTCCCTCCTGCCCTGTGTGGTAGAAACCCTCCCACCTCTGGACATACTCTCCACCATGGTCAAGGATGAGGTAAGTGCAGCAGCTAGATGTCGTGAGAATGATGTTTCAAACGATGAATTATGGAATAACTTCATGGTTTGTGGTAAGAAAACCATTGGAAGTTCCGAACAGCTCACAGAAGCACAATTTTTAAACCCCTACTATAATAATAAGTTTCACTCTTTTTTGTATGACTTAACCCCCCCACTCGCCCCTGTACTATACTGTAAACAATTCTGATAAGTTTTTACATTAATGATGAATTATCATTGTTACTGAACACAATACTATACATTCAACATCGTATATTTTCGTCAAAAAGCTGAAATTGTCTTGGTGATGAATTGTAATTCATCCTTAATGAAAAAGAAAGCAACAGGAACTTCTGCTGTTTTGTCGAAAAGTACCAAATTTCTGCTGACGCAGTTTTAATTTATCTTTCCTCTTTCTCTCGATAAATCCTTCGATTGAGATCCCTCCTTGCTGAGTTCTGGAACGTTGTCAGTTGGAAGTCGTTGATGTGTCTGGAGTTCCATCTCTTTATGGCGTTTTTCCACCCTCTCCTCGGATATGAACCTGCAGAATTTCCTGATAGATTTGACAACATCAGAGTTGAAGACTGGGTTAAGGAGGCTGTTGGCGGGTATGATGCATATGGCTGTGATTTCAAACAGCCCATCTGGAACGTATTTCTAGTAAAGTTGTAGTAGATCATTGCTCCTAGTATGGTAAGCCAAGACACTAGTTTAGTACCTATGATAAACATGACCTTCACCCTAAGTTCTCCTTCTACCCTACTTTCGCCCCCTGGCTGAACGTTCCTCTTGGAACTAACGACCACTCTCAGTATGACAATGTAGCAAGCCGTGATACAGGCTAATGCAGCGAATATTTAAACCGTGATGTAGCATCTTTTGTAAGCTCGTAGGGATTCTCTAAAGCCAAACATGTCTTGAACGCACACTGGGGACCAGCTGTAAAATGACAGCTCTCTGAAAGAGAATATGTCTGGGGAACTTGTCATGGAGTTCAAGGCTTCTATTTTCTCGTATATTCCGGTAGAAGAACTGTTTCCTCCGAAGTATTGGGCATAAATCCTATCAACGTGGCTTAGGTTATTGAAGTCTTCCATTATGAATGGATTAGACTGCGAAAAGGTCATTCTTACTCTGAATATGTTTTGGATTCCTTCAAACGGTAGGACTGGAATGACCGAATGAGAGGCGTTTATTGCAGCTAAAGCAACTGATAGCACGACGACCTTACCTAGAGAGATGCCCTGGGAAAAGCTAAATTTGCACTTGTAGGCCCTGGTAATGCTCATGAGAAGCACTACGGCGAGAGATCCATGGGATGAGAAGTTGTAGAGCACTCCCAAACCCTTGCATTGCCAGCTCACCCTCCACTCTGCGTCGTGATGACAGTACTGCTCATAGAACACCGCATTAGTTATCACTAGGCAGAGCAGATACACGCCCATCAGCAAATCGTAGAAGTAGATCTGAAGCCTCAAGACAGTGTCCACTTTCTTATACACCGGCTGATCAGCCCATTCTGCCCTCAGGTCTCTCACAGCAGCCCAAGAATTCATGACGATAACGCATAGACACGTCAAGATTAGCCATAGAAACACTCCATGGTTACGAACTAAGAACTGATCCGATGAGATAACCCCCTCGGAACAGTTGGAGCACTCGTCAGCCCCATTCTCGCAGTCCTTGTAGCTGTTGCAAACCGCAGCGGGAACTACCCACGACACATCCCCTGTTTCCAGGGAGGTCGAGCAGTAAAACCTATCTAAACAGTGGAGCTCGTCCGACTTATCGTTACAGTCGAAGATACCGTCACACACCAGCGAGGGCTCTATCTCCCATCTTTCTCCCCCTTGATCCGTAGCACACACAAATGCTAGGTACATTTCGGTGTAACTGTGTCCGTACTGCTGACAGGACGCTACAGATACGAGGTTTTCACAGTTCTCTACACAAAGTGCGGTGAAGTTCACGTTCCCAGCAATGAAGTCCTCGTGCCCAATGTCTACTTCTAATATGTTCAGGAGGCATGTTTGAGAAGGGTGTTTGGACGATATGTTGAGCTCCTTGCAGATAGCATCATCGCAAACATCGTAAGGGTATAGAGTAGTTCTCACGTGCCACAGCTTTTGGCAGTACACATATTTAGAAAGTGATACTGTGGTGTTTATAGACCCTATCTCCGTGTAATCTAAATCGCTTTTGCATGTGACTTGTATCAATCCGTCACACACCAGTTCGTCGGACATGTCCAAGCAATCGTAGCTTCCATCGCAAGCCGCCGGGATGACAATCGCCCCCATGCCGTCGGCACAGAAGAAGAGCGTATCGTTGGAAGCCGGGCAAGTCAACTCGTCTGTCAAGCAGACAGAATTCCCGTCACACTGATGCTGTTTTTCTATGATACAGTACCAGACATCTGTGAAACAACTAGCGGCAATGGATACACTGTCCCAGTCAAAGCAAGTGAGGAAACTGGGTCGGAAGGGGCACGGGATTCTCCCTGAGCCCTTGGTTACATTTTCTATACCTGTGGATGTGGCCTTCCTTCTCAACGGATGGACACTATGACATGGAGGTAATTCGCCCTTTTCTGTTATCAGGCGGTCCAACACCGCCTCGTAGTCAAAGAACCGATCAGCTGCCTTGAGCAGTGGAGCACTCAGGAGGCAGAGAAAGACAGGGGGAACCATACTTAGCAAAAATATATTGTTTGCTCACATATTTATAGCTTTGAAGGCAACTAAATCATTTCATTTACCATTGTGATATTTGCATATTTGAACCGTGACGTAAATTGAAAACAAAGAAAGAAGTGTTGTACTGAAACCATTTTCAGCAGCAGATTAGATAGTTAATGCCCCTCCAATTATTGGGTAGCCAAACACAATGCTTTGATGAAAAATATTTTCCTTTTCTCAGAGCTTTGCAGTTGCGTCCCAACTTGAGTTTTCTTGCTTTTCATTTGCTTCACAATGGAAATATGCTTCTTTTGTCTTGCCCAATCTAAGAACAAATTAATGCATCTTCATTTGCAAGCAGTGCTAAAGTATGGCCCCCGAAAAATAAAGCAATGTTTGGCCATTGTTTTTGCATGCACATATTATAAGCTCATATAAGACTCGGCGTTCCTAGTAAGATTCCATCCAAGCCTCCGTCGCGCGCCTTTTTTCAATGTGGAAAACATGGCCCTTCAAATATGCGAGCGTTGTGCGCTAAGGATGGGTGAAATACATCGCCGGTGTCCCTTTGAATTTGAATGAATTCAGAGTTAAGAATTTAGAGTGCCCTCTGAAATTTGGCAATTCTGCAGGTCCCTGCTGTACGTCTCCTTGTTATTGACATCCTGGAGTCAGTTTACGACACTTCACCTGCTGATCAACAGCTCCACATGCTCAGCCTCTTCAACGACATACTGGACGACATGAATCAGGTATTGTGTTAGATTAGGGGGTTGCTCAACGACATACTGGACGACATGCATCAGGTATTGTGTTAGATTAGGGGGTTGCTCAACGACATACTGGACGACATGCATCAGGTATTGTGTTAGATTAGGGGTTGCTCAACGACATACTGGACGACATGCATCAGGTATTGTGTTTAGATTAGGGGTTGCTCAACGACATACTGGACGACATGCATCAGGTTTTGTCTTTAGATTATGGGGGTTGCTCAACGACATACTGGACGACATGCATCAGGTTTTTTGTCTTTAGATTATGGGGTTGCTCAACGACATACTGGACGACATGCACCAGGTATTGTGTTAGATTATGGGGTTGCTCAACGACATACTGGACGACATGCATCAGGTATTGTGTTAGATTAGGGGGTTGCTCAACGACATACTGGACGACATGCATCAGGTTTTGTCTTTAGATTATGGGGTTGCTCAACGACATACTGGACGACATGCATCAGGTTTTGTCTTTAGATTATGGGGTTGCTCAACGACATACTGGACGACATGCACCAGGTATTGTGTTAGATTATGGGGTTGCTCAACGACATACTGGACGACATGCATCAGGTATTGTGTTAGATTAGAGGGTTGCTCAACGACATACTGGACGACATGAATCAGGTATTGTCTTTAGATTAGGGGGTTGCTCAACGACATACTGGACGACATGCATCAGGTATTGTGTTAGATTAGGGGGTTGCTCAACGACATACTGAACGACATGCAGATCAGGTATTGTCTTTAGATTAATGGGTTGCTCAACGACATACTGGACGACATGAACCAGGTATTGTCTTTAGATTAGGGACATGAGGAGAATGTAAGCTCTTTTTGTCCTTGAATAACGTCAAACTTTCATATGGATTTAATTAAGAATAACTCATTACAAGGTAGGTTCGGGGTTTGAGGATATTTGTTTTTATCCTTTGATATTTCACTCTGAAGATTCCAGTACCTGAGAGGCACTGACTTGTTACATTTTTCTCAGACTGAAGATGATTGCTGCCTGTCTTCCTACACCCGATTACACCTGGTTTTCCTGAACTCCTGTATCACTCACTCCTCTGTACTGCAGCTACCTGCCCTGTCTAAAGCACTGACCCTTGCTGTCAACAAGACTACTCCGATATGTGTCAAGGTAAAGGGGGGGCTGCTCTTGTGCACACTTGTAAAGTCAAAAGTGTGTGTACTGAACTTGGAGTGGGTTTGATGAAGTTTAAACCAAAATCAACCTAAAACAATTTGAGGAAAAGAAAATCACGCCTTAAAAGCGGTTCCAAAAAAGTCCCCCCTTCGATTGGAGGTATTCTGCTGATTACTTCTTGGATAGGCGTTGTCCATCCATTTCTAATGACATGAGAACAAACTGCATCCTTCGGTGAGACCACAAATGTGTGACCCCACAATTTTGGAATGTTGCGCGCCCGAGACTATACGAATTGCCTCTATAACACCATATCTCTCCTCGTCCCAGGCTATCTCCGGCTGCTCTGCCACCCTCGGCTACGCCTCGCCTCGTGATCTCTTCTCTACCTTCAGTGAGCAGCTCCTCTACTCGTGGCTGTTCAGTAACCGCCAGATTACAGAGTTCCCTGCTGCCGTGTTCGGATACTCGTCTATCCAGGAATTCTTCAGGTACAAGGAATTTATAATTTAAACTGACTTAAGAATTCTTCTGGTACTCCAGATTTTTATCCGAAGGTTGTTGTGTGTACCAAGCCTATTGCCATGATCCACCATTTTCTGATCCTTGCTGGTTCAGAGTATCTTTGTTTAAAAAGTTTCACCGTTCGTTTTTTCCTTAAGTTCTGTTTGCAAATTGAATGATTTTCTTGACTACCCCTCTCTCCTCTATCAGAGAAGAGAGTGGTGTGATATGTCTCCTTCTCTTGGTATGCGGTCAGCACTCCCAACTCCCTCCCTCTACACTGTTCTAGACTCTACTCCTGCTGACCTACTGCCTCCCATCTGTACTCACATTCTGGGGGGTATTCTGCCCATGGTCGTATCGGCTGACACCAGGTTTGTGATTCAGTGCATTAGTGCCTTCCACAGCCACCACGACTCATAGCCACTGTTTTTACTGCCATACACAATATGCATGCTTAGTGCTTACATACTCCATTTTATGCTCGGTCCATAGACCATTAAGAAAGTGTATTTTTTTCACGTTATTGAAATTATGACAAATGAATGCAATATCTTGTTATTTGATTTTGAATTAAAAAACTTGATTTTTTTTCAGTGAACGAACCTGTGCTGAAGAAGGATTTGCGTATCTCATCAAGGAAGCTGGACAGAAGGTCGTCACAGATGCCCTCAAGAAAGATATCGATAAGATAATCAGTTACCTTGTCCTCAGACTGTGGGATCCAACTGATGTTAAATACATTAATTACTATAGGTGAGAGATTTAGGCAAAGTTGGCCTTCTTGTCCTTCATGAAAATTTGCTTCTTCTACAAATTCAGCCACCAAACTCAAATCTGAATCTATGTAATTTTGTTGCTATTATTTTCATCCTGGAAACTTCAACAGGTCTGATAGCATCAAAGTGCATCACCCCGTGTTTTCACCTCTAAAGGCATTGTGAAGTGTATTGGGTACATCAGGGATCAGATGAACGACCCAAGGAAGCCGGGACCCTTCAAACTCCTCCAGATCTCAATTGTAACGACTGTTTGAATTGATGATGCATTTAATTTCAACCCATTGGTCTCACAGTATTCTAAGTTTCTCGAACTCTCTCAGGAGTTTTACCCTATTTTTATTTCAAGATGAAAGAGTTTACCGCCGCAAAGTTATCAGCAATCTACCCTTCAGGGAGGCGTACAGTCTGCGTTTCTGAACGTTTATGAGCAGTTCTATCTTGCCAAGAACAACTCCATTAAACGATCTGTTTTACTCTCTTACAAGGTTAGCGGGAATCGGTATGATGTTTCTGTTAGAGGGATGTTAATGTAACTGTAAGACTCTTTTTAGGTTCAATTAGACTATATTTATCTATTTGTCCTTATCTGTCCTTATAATTTTGTTGATTTATCTGACCTTGCATGCCTGACGCAGCCATTTCCTCAGCCCCGAATGACCACTCCAACCCTCAGTTTCTGCTGGATATTCTCCTTGAGGACACCCACAACAACATCAAGAGCAGCGGGGACTGGTGCTACATATCCCGAGTAGTGGTAACCACAGTCACTACCATCCTTACCAACCAGGCAGGCTGCTCTAAAGAACACCACCTCACTCCGACAGGAGAGGAAAAGGAGATGTCAACCTCTCAAACATTGGATCACAACCAGAATACTGGAAATCAAGGCCATATTACCGGGAGTCCTGATCCTGCAATAACCTCGCTCTGTCTGGAGATCCTATCTTCACTTTTCTCAGCACTTCCTAACGCATACACCCTCCTTGGAGCAGCTGTGACTGAGCTGGTCAGAGTGCTTGCAGCTATCTCATGCGCCCCTTCCACCCCTGCCTCTTCCACCCCTGCCTCTTCCACTTACCACTCGTCAGGAGGGTTTGACTGTGTAAAGCAAGCAGGCGAAGTGATTCAGGTGTTGCTAGAGAAATGTGATAACCCTGAGTGGTTGCCTATTGTTAGCTTTGGGTCAGAGCAACTCAATAGCCTCTACCAGAGATGCACTGCCCTCCCTCTCAAGACAAAGGTCAGATCTTAATTCTAAAAACCTACTTTATTCGTATGGAGGATAATTAATATCTGAGATTCTTTCATTTCAATAGCGAATTAATAATATTCTTTCATTCCAAAAGGCAACATCTTTCTCTTTGCAACTATAACGCGGTGAAACAGCACTTAACAGCAAATGAAATGATATTGAAATGCAGTGGACAAATTAAAATGAATTATTATTTCACCTTCAAGTCTTATAAAATGAAATGATATGAATTATGAAACACAGTTGACAAGTAATAATTAATTTTTTACTTCACAGTAAATCTCCCATCTCCAGGATCTACTGAGAAGTGTGCGTCAGGTGGCAGGAGCCCACTGGTACCTCTCCAACACAGCCCCACCTGGTGCCATGACAACAACACCTGGTAGTGGTGTCATGACAACACCTAACGGTGTCATGACAACACCTAACGGTGTCATGACAACTCCAGTGACACCAACTAGCGATATGGTGTCACCTGGTAGTGATAGCAAGATGATACAGAACACTGCAGTGAACACGCTCCTACAATCCGATGATAGCACTGCGAGGTTGCTGCTAGGGAAGTTGGATCATATCACGGATCTGGACATAAGTCTCATTGATACCATCGATAATCCTGGTAATTCTTTAAGTTTTGAATGATTATTTGAGATGTTATGATCCAATTAAACTCCTAAAAGTTCAGTTTCATATAAAAATATATCTGAATATTCAATGGGCACTGTTTAACTATATTTTATGTCCAGGTATTCGGTTAAAAGAGTGGCAGGAAATATCAGACCGTCAACCTGACGAATTGGAATATTGTGGCATCATAGCAGACACCCTCAAACCTTATCTTATTGACCCCAAGTAAGTGTCTATATGTCAATAGAGCCACCAAAAAATGAAAAAATTTTCAACTTAGATTGAATCCCGACAGTCCACTCATATCATTGAGTCATTTCTCAGTAAGCAATTTCCAGATCTTCTCAGTCTGACTTTTGACGAATCAGTCAACTATCTCCCCATTGATGAGCAGTATGGGAGGCGGTCTCCTCGGCTTCCTCCTCATCTCCATCTCCTCTCCCACCTCTGGTTTCTTCCTCCCGAAGGTCCTCTTGAAAGCCCTGGTCATGACACTCTCCTCATCACTGCTAACCAGTTTAGGAGGCTCCTCCCCCTCGTCGTCTGAAGGCAGATTGGAGTACCCCCGGAATGTGGCGTTGACACTGTCCTGCAGGAGTTGACAAGGCAGTCTGTCTGCCAGCAGGGCGTACAGCTGAATCAACACCTCCGCAAGCAGCTTGGGCTGCACGTTGTACGCGAAGATGTCCATAACGAACCGGAGCGAGGGCCCTCGAGTCAGGTAGAGCCGTGAGAAGCTGTCAACTGCCGGGCTCTTCTCCAGGGACGAGTTAGCGAGGAACTTCCGCAACATGAAGCGAGGGAAGACGATCTTGAGGATGGTGAGCAGGAGGGCGATGATGTTAATGACGAGATTAACAACCAGTAACAACCAGAATGCCAGAAACACGTACTGATTAACAACGTTCAGAGACAACATGCACATGCCCTGGTCTTCCTCCAACCCTGACGTACCGTACCGCTTCACCTCGCAAGCCACCACCTTAGGAAACAGCTTCTCTTGGATGACACTCCGTACGTTGTTGAGCATGGAGTCCGACTCCCATAGCAACCCGTACTCCGCAAACGACCCTAGTTTGAACATGCTGGCTGTCAGGTAGAATATGAACACTGTATTGGCAAGGTAGAGGGATTTGATAGCCAGGTCCACCAGTGCTAGTCCATGCCTCACCATGAACAGCGAGTAGGCCGAGTGGTGGGACAGCGCTTCAGGAGAGTTGAGGTACAGCCAGACGGAACCCCTCTTTATCATCTCCCGCTTTTCAAAGCCGTCTTCCACTGGGTTCTGGAGCATAGCCACTACCATCTTCACCTGGTCAAAGCCCCACAGCTTGTAGAACCTGTAGGGTAAGCTGGGGTGTTAGTTACGTGCAAAATACGCGTATTATTTATTTTCTACGAAATGCGTGACGATGAAAACGAAAAATTTCGATAGAGATTGTTACGCATTCACCGACCTGTAGGGCAGGTGGTACATGACTGAGAGCATCCAGAAGTAGAACATGGTAAAGGGGTACCACGAGTGGTAGATGCGAGTCAGGGGTTTCACCTCGTGCTCCTTCGGGCACTCTATCTTCCCGCCTGAGTAGAGAGGGAACTCAATGCAGGCCGGGATATCCTCCGGGATGAGGCCCGGGTAGGGACTCACTCGGTTGCTCATCCCGTACGCCTCCTTGATCGTGTACATCCCGTTACTCCAGCACCAGTCTTCAGCAAAGCGGAGCCAGTCCTCTGATCCCGCACTGAAACCGTCACACGAGATGACCGGGCCACCTACCACTATTTGACGAACTGTGATGATAACCGCAAAGGAGACTCGCGTAGAACATGAACATCCGGTTAAATTGGCTGAAGAAATCGTCGATGTTCACTGATTTGACGGGGGCAGTGACTTTGTTGATGATGGGGAAAAGGACATCCATATCTTTGTTTTCTGAGCTCAAATAAAGAATTGTGAAATTAAATGAGATGTTTATTATCAGTACCACTAAAATGAATAATCTGAATTTTGATGAAAAATCTCCAATTCTAATTTGATTTGAAAGTACAAGATCGTTAAAATCTGACAAAAGGATCTTACGCAGTCCTAGGACAATACAATCGTAACTTGTAGTAATGATACGATAATAGCCACAGTATAGTCAGGTGTAGTTGGCAGTCTCTTGCTTGCTACTTTGCTACAAGATGCTTGCTTCAAGATGTATTGCATGAGTAATCTAAAAACAGCAATGATAAAACACATCAACAATCAGTAGATGAGCAGATGAGCTTTCTCACCTTCGTTAGATGGCGTAAAAAGCCAAATTCAAATTTGTCTTCAGGGCTTATAATGCTGTCCAACGAACACATGAGCCACCCGGTATTCCTTTTGTACGGTCCTCTCTTTTCCTACACCATTTCCTTCCATAATCAATAATAATCCCTCCTTCCCCTAGCCTCTCAGTACAAAGAACAGTTCAAAATAACCCCTCCCTCCCCCCAGCCCCTCAGTCCAAAGAACCGCACAAAATAACCCCTCCTTCCCCAGCCCCTCAGTCCAAAGAACAGCACAAAATAACCCCTCCTTACCCCAGCCCCTCAGTCCAAAGAACCGCACAAAATAACCCCTCCTTCCCCAGTCCCTCAGTCCAAAGAACCGCACACCGGGTAGCGAGGAACATTCTGCGGACCAGTACCGGCAAGATGTTTGTTAAGCGGTGTTTGGACGAGGAGGTATCCTACGATGATATCCTGCCCTTCACCCTCTACGGAACACCCGTGAGTAACTCCGAGTGTAGGCCTTGTTAGCCGATAATGTGGGGAAAATTATCCGCCTCAAGACTGAAAACCCGTCGCTCACTCCCAAAGTTTCGTACGATTCAAACCATGCTCGTCTCTCTTAAATTATTTGGAAATTGTTGCGAAACCCCTTCATTTTGGGGAGGCTTGGGCTGAAACGCCTCATCTCAGGAGACAGCTCCCACAAGAAGCAACCTTCTACCTGACTCTCTGGACAGTGTGGACATGTTAGGAACGTGTCCTTCTGACGCGCTGCGGTACCTCCTCCCTCTAGCTGCCCTCAGGGTGAGAAACTGTGGACATTCTTAATCTTAAGATCGATACCTACAGTATCGATATCTACAGATCGATATCTTCATCATAATATTACGAATTTTCAGTATTTCAGTTTGAAATATCTGAGATCAGGTATTTTTATTGGTATCTCTGTTAGTTTGATATGTAAGAAAGAAATATATAACTGCATACCTTCTAACCTGATACCTTCTAACCTTGCTGATTCCTCAGCCGCAGCTCCTTGAAGACCTCCTGGGTCCCCTGCTGCACGACCTCCTGACTTCATTCCCCGAGTATAAACCCCGACTCAGTGAGCTGTTTGTCAAGGAAGTGGAGAGCAAACCTCACATCAAACATCTCCGAGCGGTCAAATACCTCTCAACCAAACCCATCGATAAGTCTAGGTGCGTTCTTTGAAAATTAAGATACAATAGAATTCCATCTGTCATTCTCAATCCGTATTCTGTCATTCTTTTATGAGATCTGTTTTTTCTCAAGTCTCATATGATCTCTTACTGGGAAGTGGAGATCATTCAGACAGACAATCATATGTTCATACATAGAATTGTTACTTTGAAAGACCTAAATTATTCAATAGCTCAGTTAAATATTGAAAAAGATGCCATTGTTGCCAAAAGAAACCACGTGACTCGAACTCTGTCTCAAAACTATTTTATTTCAATTAAACCTCCCCCTCGTCCATTATTAAAACCCATTGTTTTCATTATTCTATGAGTCCCCTGACAATTATACCAATTCGAGCATTAACGGTAAGTTCATTTTAAATTGAAAACGATGTTCGAATATTCTTAAAACCAGATTCTTAAAAACGAAATTTTCACAATATCTTCTTCAATATTCAAATAAAATCGCCCCAGTTTTAATAACGTGAGCACGAACAAAAGAATATTTGGTCTGGTATATACATTTCATAGTGAATATCGTAATGATTTATAATGGAAATGCTGTTAAATAACACCCCTGCCATATTTCCAGGGTGAGGTATAAGAACTTCTCGTGGCTGAGTGTAGACTGGCTGGCCATGTGTCGGGCTGCCATCACCCTGTGTCAGTTCACCACTGCACTACTTTATCTGGAGCTCTATGTGGAAGGGTAGGTGTGAGAGGGTTTTACTTGGGATTTTATTTGCTCAGAGGGTTTTTTACTTGGGTAGATTTGTTATGAAATAACCACCTGAAGAATACTCGTTATCAGTTATCGCACGGTGAATGTGACTTGAAAGTGAGTGAAATTGTTATTTTTGGCAGACACATTCCGTATATCACTTTATTTATGTCCTGTTTAATCCTTTTTAAACCTCTATCGCAGGGTAGATGAGTCAGGTCAGGTGGAGAGGTGTCAGAGTTTGTGTAGCAACTCCCTCACTCAGGAGCTGCTATTGGAGATATACCTCAACCTGAGGTGCAGCGACGCTATACACGGTACTTTTCATTGATTATATTTTGTGTATTACTGTCGCTCATCTTCTGGATTCTGGAATTAAGTTTTGTTATCATTCATGTTTAGTTCAGCCATTTCTCTCGATTGTGACTGAACAAGCAAAATTCTGCTGTTTCTATTAGCAACTTTCTGCTTTTTCTAAGCAACTTTCTATTGTTGCAACGTTCTGCTGTTGCCAAGCAACTCACCCCATCAGGCACTGAATGTTCGTCTGAAGCGGGCAGGAGTAAGGTCCACACCTACCAACACTCGTGGTCCGAACTCCTAAGCCTCAGTGACATGACGAGGGACATGGAAGGGGTGTTAGCTGCAGTCAAGCATACTGCTCCCTCCCTCCTCCTTCCCACTCTACTAGCTACACAGAGCACCGTGAGTTTAAGAAAATGCTAAGATTGTAAATGGTTTGAAGGTAAAACCGCTCCTAACGCGTCACTACTCACGCGCTCTCACGCGTAACCCCGTTAATTTTAGATCACAGTAACGCGTTGCCCAGGTAACTGCAGATCACACTAACGCGCTGCCCAGGTAACTACAGATCACACTCACGCGTTGCCCAGGTAACTACAGATCACAGTAACGTTAATTAAAGATCACAGTAACGCGTTGCCCAGGTGACGGAAGCACAGTAACGCGTTGCCCAGGTAACTGCAGATCACAGTAACGCGTTGCCCAGGTAACTGCAGATCACAGTAACGCGTTGCCCAGGTAACTGCAGATTACGCTAACGCGTTGCCCAGGTAACGGAAGCGCACTACGAGTCAGCGTGGAGAAACTCTCAGTGGGAGTTGAATCCGAGCACAGAACATGGTCTCCATGGTAACGTGTACTCCTCTCTTCTCTCTGTCAAGAACGGGGCTCTAGACACGGTAACTGTCCGGAGAATATACCAAAAGTTCTAAATTCCCGTCTTAGATATTTCGTAACGAACTTATACCATTCATACATACTAACCTTGGTTTGGGAATCGAAGTTAAAATTCCGGCAAATTTCCCAATTTTGACGCCTTATTCCACAAAATATCCAGGCGATGTTGCACGTGAAGGAAGCTCAAGTGAAGTGTAGAGACCTCAACCCCCACGAGCACTTCGTACACATTCATCTCCTTAACGAGGTGTCATCCCTCATCAACAAGGAGACCAGGTTTGCAAATGATGCCTTGTTTTATTAAAAATGTGCCACTGTGCTGCGTACTTCAGCTGAATTTTCTGATATTTCGCTTACTTATTAAAATGTAAAATTTGATGATATCCTCGCAGTTGCAGTAAGTTTATTCGCTCTTTAATAAACTTCAGAGAGTTACGCGCTGATCTGGACTACAGCAATTGGGAGGTGGTGTACCAGTGTCGGAGCGTGGTGTCTCTCTTGAGGGGGGATAATGTCATTGACACTCCTGCTGAACTGTGCACGTGCTGCGCGGCTCAGCAACGATTACCATCCTGCCACCGCGCTTCCTGAGACAAGGTCAGCTTCTGGACACTTCTTTTTAGAGTGTCACTAACAACAGTAATTAGTTTCAAATACTGGTGTCAGCGTTCACTGACACCAGTTTACTCTGACACAAGTTTACCTGAAATAAAGGTTGATGTTTGTTGTTCAGTCAGTTGGTTAATATTTATTTTTAAACCAGAAACCTTGTTAACCTTGTAGAACCTTACGTAAACCTTGTAATACCAAGTTTACATGGACACCTGTGTCATGTTTACGCTGACACCGATTTATGCTGACATCAGTGCACGCTGACACCAGTTCACACCAGATTACGTTGACCCTTGTGTACAAATGACACCATTACCTTCTGACACACCACTTTCCTCAGGTCTGCAACTGGAATCCACCCCGCAACAGTCCCTGGCCCTGAAATCCGAGCAGTGTAGGTTGGAATGGTCCTCTGGAGGGCGGAGAGTGGCACTACGTCTCATGGACTCCCTGCTCAGAGAGTGTTCGGAGGACAGCCCTCACTACCCTGAACTTCTCATCACTAAGGCGGATTGGTTGACAGAGAGTAATACTGAGTTTCCTAGCTACATCATGGAGAACTGTCTTGGAGGTTGGGAGGAGACTTTTCCAACATTTATTTGATTATTTGATTATTTGAAATTGTCAAGACAATTCTCAAACTTAGCTCAATCTGAAACACCATATTTTGTCAAATAGATTGCTCATCTAAATGGTTTTATCTTCAATTAAAGACTACTGTTGTATCTGATCCATTCACCAATATCTCACCAGAATTACAGAAATAAACAGAATTAACAGAATTATCTCTCCATGACACCGTTGTCTGGAGGAAGCCGTGAAGTGGTGTCAAGACCACTCTGACACCACTACCCTGGGCAGTGCACATCTCAAACTGGCGTTATTTGCTGACGAACAGCTCAAGCAACACGACCAATACTTTGCCTCATCAGGTATGGCTATGGTTTGTTTACTGTGCGACATTTAGAATCGCAAACTTTTGAGTTGTGGATCCATAAAATTCTGATTTTAATTTTCATTCCTCCATCAGAATACCAGAAAGAATTGCAAGTACTGGAAAAGACTGAGTTTGACATCCAAGTGCTAAAGAAAAACAAGACTGCTGCTGCGAAAACGCTGTCCCATAAAAAGCAACTGAATAATTACAACAACCAAGTTACTCAGGTGAATTAAAGTTTTACGAATAATATTTTACATTTAATAGGAAGCAAGTTGAAAGCGTTTAATGATTCGAAAGAGTTTGAAAATCAGGAGCTTTTGAATGCCATGTGCCATTCGTCGCGTCGTCAGCCTATTTTCGAACTAAACACAAAAACCACTCCCTCTTCCCCCACAAAATACCATTCCCTCTTCCAACACAAAATACCATTCCCTCTCCCCTCCCAGGACCGTAGTAAGTTGGAGAAGAGAAGGTGTGAGCGGACTGAATACCTGCTGACCACAGTCAGACACTACATCTACTCCCTCAAGCTGTGCTCCACCTCTCTGGAGAACGACCTCCTCGTCTTCAGGTACACTAAGTGTTGGTAACGGGGGTTGGTTAGTGGGTGGAAGCTGGGTGGGTTAGTGGGGGAAGAGGTTGGTAAATAGTGGAAGCTGGTAAGTTGAGGGGGAAGAATGGCGTTCAGAGGAGGTTGAGAGAGACATAGATAAATGTCAGGAATGATTAATGCCAAGAATAATGTTCTTATCGAAAGATTGAGATCTTTAAATTATGATTTTAGATATTCATTGCTGAGTTTTTCATTTTACATTTTGAGTGGAGATACGAATTCCTGTTTTAACCTCCATATCACCCAGACTGTGTTCACTGCTGCTGGATAACACGGACGTACCTGAGCTGTGTGAGCTAGCTATAGAGGAAGTACCCCAGATACCGACCTACAAGCTCCTGCCCCCTATCTACCAGCTGGCTGCTAGACTTGGTGGGGCCGGAGAGTTAGACCAACTCCTCCAAGATGTCAGTAAACCGGGGATAGCGGAAATTAGTTAAATTTCCAATGTGACTCTAAATTACTCCAAATTTTGCTGCTTTCCTATACAAGATTTAACTCCTATCCCAAAATCGTGTCTTTCAAAATATCAATGGTGACCACCCCCCATTCCCTTTAAGCCAAATTAGTATCATTTTGCCAACCACAAAACTAACAAAAACGCACGTCTTCAGTTGGTAAGGAGTGCTGCGTCAGACCATCCTTTCCACGTTTTGCCCACACTATTCGCTCTGAGAAACGCTCAACTGGACTGTACCTACATAAAGGGATCTAAACCAGGGCCTACTGAGGTACGTTTGAAGCTATCCTTCAACAAGACTCAGTGAATTAAGATTTTAAATTGTGCAATAAATATATGCAGTAAGAGCACCAATTCTTCTTCTGATTATTCAGAATCTTCAGTCTCTCCAGAGTTTTGTCTCGTCCACCCATTATATTCGTGACCCTCTCTCCCCTCAGACGCGTACTAAGATAGCCTCCACCATCCTGGCCACCCTGGCCAAGGAGGAACGGCTCAGTAAGGTGGTGTCTGACATGGAACGGGTTACTAACGCCTACGTGGAGTGGGCTAATTATAATCTCAAGGAGGACGCTGTCTTCCTGGCTAAGCAAGGTACTGCGTAGTTTTGGGAGCAAGTTGAAACGTTTAATAATAATAAATACTAATAATAATAAATGATACGATAAAGTTTAAAAACAGATGCTTTCGAAAATCATGTGATTATCGTCCTACTTTGTAGAGTTCATTTCGTAAAATATGAAGACGGTCTTTGTAAAATCTAGCAAGATAATATTAGATCATGTTTCGGGGTGAATTGTGAAATCGAAGCGTAAAGTATGCAGGGGGCAGCTGGGATTTGCAATGATTTATAATTATCTTTATATCAATTTTTAAAGAAAATCACAGAAGATTTAGAGTTCAGACCTGAGAGGCTGAGACCAAGGAGATCATCAATAATTCAGAAAATCACTGAAGCCCCTCATCGGGATTCTTATTCACATAACTCTGAGTGATCATGATATGGCTATGTCTATTGTATTCTTCTGAGTGTTTTAAGGCTGGGGGCATCTTAACTTCATGCTGTGTGTCGTCATGATCAGAAATTGTCTGTGTGTTATCAGAAGAACGCGTCTTAGCCACGCTCTGGTTTTCTGAAATATGAGAATATTCATAATGATTATGAGGAATATGATTAAATCAACATGTTTCAAGGAACTTTGTATCGATGTGAGTGGTGAGAATCACCATAATTGGAATCATTATTGTTGTCACTGAACAATTGAATGAATCACCAGGAAAATATTCATGGCTCGATCAATTGTAAATTAGGTTAACATCAAAATACGTGCTTTCTCTTAGAAACAAACCTTGTTTGTTGAGACCTTGTTTTCCCCCATTCCAGGACAACCCGCCCCACACCCCGAACACACCATCCTCCCCTTGACGAACTCCCTGAAACTCGGCACTGTACACGAGTATATGAAGAAGTTCCCCATCACATTCACAGACTGAAACACCTGTATAACCCGGAAGAAGTGTCCGTATCTTGTGGCAGTGGAAGCCTCGTCATGGTTACTAAGTCTCACTATGAGCATGTAGACGATTGCTAGGATACCAGAAGTTGTCTGCAGCACTGCAGTGATGGTGGTTGTGATGAGCCCTTGCCAGGATTGCACGCCCCCCACCCGCCGTGACACGCCCCTGGCGTGCACCAGGTGGGTCAGGAGGTAGACACAGCCGGCTGCTGTAAAGACAGGGGGCAGGATGAAGTACAGCATGGAGAGACGGGCTTCGATATTCCCTGGGGAGGAGGGAAACACGTAGTGGCACTTTCCTAACACTTGATGGCGATGCCACCGTTCAGAGTGGCATTCAGGACTTGGGTGGATGTCATGATCAGCCATATCAGAAGACACAGCATGTGGGCTACTTTAGGAGTCATTATTTTAGTGACAGTACTCTCTGGGTATTTCAACTTGATCGCTTTAGCTGAGGTCATCAAGCTAACCAAGGTTGGTGCAATGAAGGTTGTACTTTTCCCAGAGACAGCTGCGATAAAACCAACATGGCCGCCCGGAATCCAGCCGCCTGTGAAGGCGGAGGTGGCTGACACCAGGAACCAGGAGAAAGCCGTCAAGATGTCACAAACAGCCACCTGCTCAATGATAGCCACCAGAAACCCGTGTACTTTGATTGCCTTGTATTTGATGGAAGCCACTAGGATGGTGGTATCTCCTAGGACGGATAGGATGAAGACGAGTGAGCAGTAGATTCCCCAGGGGTAGTCTGGGGAGGTGGACTCATTTAAACTGCTGTTTGAGGTGGTGTTCGGTAGAAGCATGAAACACTAGGATTTAAACTTGAGCAAATCTAATCCAATCGGTTACAACACTGCTAGGTTTAATAGGTTTAAAGTATAAAAGGTTTTAAGTATAATAGGTATGAAATGACGAAAGGTGTTAAGTATAATAGGTGCTAAATATAAAAGGTGTCCGAGGTCAAGATAGTTCAGGTCTGAACAAAGCGCTATTGTCTAATTGATGGGTATTGCTGATGGATTATATCTTATAAGGGAGCTCCAGTTGATAGATCGAAAGTTTTCGATGTTACCCTCATGTATTCTTCAGAATATGAATCTTATAGTGATGATAACAATAGTATAATGGTATTATAGTCATCTCAACGCTTAGTCTAACAGCAATCGATGAATTGTAGTCGTTTTTGTTGTAACACAAAAGATTCTGCTCCAGAAAACAATTGAGTAAGATACTAAGATAGCATACTAGTAAGGGAATCATGTGGAGTGCCTGAAAAATTTTCCTTAACTAAGGTTTTAGTGGCTCAATCGACTCTAATAGGTGTCTACAGTCTAGTGCCACCAAATAATCATTTTTTCACTCCCGGAAACCTCAGGGTGGCCACGCCCTTTTTGACGGTTGGAATTTTCTAGAAAAATTGCTAAAAATTTATTCAAAAACAACTAGTAGGGCATGATTATACTCTATCCGATTGTTTTTGTGGCAAGAGAAATCGTACAGGGCCTGTACTATAGGCTGTTGCTATTGCCTGTACGACAGGCCATTGCTATTGCGACGGACGTGATTATAGCCTAGAGTTAGATTCAATATAACAGATCGTGCACATCGCACAAATGCTTTTTATTTCAACACAAAAACCTCGTAAGTGGAGATGGCCAGTAAGCTGTTAATGATTTGTCTTGATATATTACCATTTAAATAATGAAACTACATTCCGCGGTATGTTCCGTCTAGTTGGCGTCTAAGTGCACTGTATATCTAAATACATGCAAAATTGCGAGGTCCTATACAGCTTTCCCCCCCACCTTTCAGATCGTAATATAATGGATTCCTGATTCTAAAAGTCAGCTTTGATATTATTACGAATATGGCTGCTTCGATTGCCATAAACATCCAGCAAAATTTACGTTGCAATGATTTGATAGTTCTATCGCTGCATGTACATTATGACTGTAGGACTCCCTTAAGAAGGTGCTTAACTTGATAAGTAAGATGGATCTCCTCTCATGAGTCATGCCGAATTTCACCTCTGGAGACTGTGGACTGCCTGTCCCTCAAAAGAGCTGACAAGCTACTGCGAATGAGTATTCAACAGCACAGAGTCCTTGCCACCATTGAATAGCTACATACTTCTGTAGTCGACTTGTTGCCATCTGCACGACCATGGCCAAAAGCTTCGTGATAAATGTGAGCGTATCACAATAAGCTATTAAATCATTTATATGATAGACTTAATTAATAATTAATCTATTTCTCATGCCAGAAAACATATTATGTTTAGAGTATAAATCATAGTGACTTCCCCTTTTTAAAACTTGTTGATAAATTTGGATATTCAGCCAAAAGGCCCCAAAAGCTCGATGACAATAAGTGCCAGATATTGGACTTAGCGTTTATATTTCTTTAAAATTCCCACGGTCAAAAAGGGCGTAGCCACCCTGGCACCCTAGGTTTCCGGGAGTGAAAAAATTGAATTTTATTCGGCGGCTCTAGAGACCTATTTGAGTCGATTGAGCCACTAAAAACTTAGTAAGGAATTTTTTGCAGATACCCTTCATATAACATTATTACAATATTATTCCCTTACTATCCATCCAAAATTGATTTAGTGATTTGACTCGAATACAAAAACCGATATTTATGGTCAATTGCGGAAAGTTGAAAGATTTTATGGACTGTTAGCAACAATGCAACCTCTAAAACCTATACTAAGAATCTAGCCATCAACAGCAACCTAGTCTTTTAATTACTTGAAGCTACTTACTTGATGCTATGACGTTAAAACATAGCATCAAGTAAGTCGAAGCAATCTCTTATGCCGTGTAAGCCACGAAGCCATCTATTAGATGGCCCATCTAAACAGCTATGAATCTATACAAAGAAAAGGTCTGTGCTTAAAGTTAAACGCTACCTTGTAATTGGAGAGGGACTTCCTGAAATTTCCCTCCAATGGACTGCTCCTCATCAGCTGGATATTGTTGAGGAAATGGCAGTGACTTACTTATGAAAACCATGGTAGGAATGTGTGGAGGTGTCGATTGTTCAGGATATCAGAGTACAATGCACATGCTTATGATATGACACCAATCCAGCCATTTAGAGTAACCATAGCGTGGAAACTGTTCGAAATGACAGTTTGCTCTGCGAGTGACTGCAAAAATGGTTTTTCGCGGTTATAAAGTTTTTTCCTTGGCTTTTCAGAACATGTTTATTAACAAGGTTGGTAGGTAGGCTTATTGACAAATTTTCTATAACATGATGATTGCGATTATTTTGAGACCAAAACGAAGTGGAAACTTCAGCTTCTATCCCCGAACTGTTGTTTCAACTCACCCTTATATTCTCCAGCAAGTGGTAAAGCTAAGATCCCGGACTCCATGAAGATAAGACGGCTCCGAGACATTGACTCCTTCCCACTCCTTACTCTTGACACTCCGGTATAATTGATATGGGGTGAAATTTAATGTTTTAAAATTATGTTTGAACTAGCAGGCCCGGTAATTTTACGCCGCGCATTTTGTCTTGTAAGTTCGTAACTATATCTGAAATAACTTTGCAACGCGCGCAGAGTTTCTGCGTTGCGCGCAAGATTAAAATGCGCGCGTGTCGCGTTTTGTTAGTTCAAAAATTTTGTTTTCTCTCACGTTTACGTGAAGTGTTCTGATCGAAATTCGTGAACTTCTCATTAATTTTGAAACACGCCAAGACATATGATATAACAGCTGGAAATTTACGAAAGAGTGCCTGAAAACGAGCGATTCGTTTCCCGAAATCATATCCCTGACGGCGTTACTGCCGTAAGTTTGAATATTTTACATATTCCAGGTACAAGTTAACGGAGACTACAGCACTGCCAACTTCCCCACAATACTCGGTATCAAGGCTGAAACGTATACCCCAGGGGGGCTCAACATGCCCAAAGTAACCCATGTGCTCTGCTCGGATGGGGTGGAGAGAAAACAACTTGTTAAGGTGGGATTTGTTTGGATTCATTGCAAGCATCGATTGTCTGGTATCATATTCTCGTTGAATTTTGATTCGTTTTAAAACTTCGATCTGATTTGAAACACTTTAATAATGGTTTCAAAATACTACATTCACACTCAGCAATCAGCAATTCAACTGAACTAAAACTTAATAACTAAACAAAAATACTCGAAAACTATTAAGCTTGTCCAATATTGGCGTTGACCACAACAACGCAACTGCTCATTCTTCCACTTTCCTCTCTGTCCACCACCATGGAATCTACCACCACCTTCTTCCCCTCTCCCAACCTTATCGTTTCCCTCTCCGTCTCATTCCTGTGAAGCTCCGTAGACTCCCGTCCACAGGCCTCCTTGTAGAGCTTCCTCCATGGTTTAGTCACCGTGATGAAGATGAGTGTTACTGCTAGGAGGGCTGCCAGACTGACATACAGGGCTATAAGTTGAGGTGTGCAGGTGACTGAGACGCACGGCAGAGGACGGACATCTTTAGAACATGTAATCTCCTGGAGTGTGGCTGTGTAGTCCATTGTATCCACTTTGTAACCATGGTTACACTGGATAGTGACTTTACTTCCTTCCAGGAAATACGGAACGTTTCCTTCATTTAAAACAACCCCGTTTTCAACTGACAGCTTCTTGATAGTGCACCTGAGGATTGATACCGGCTTGTAAAGTCTGATATCGGACAGGGATTGTTCGTCGTTGTTTTCTCTGTTGATGTAAAGTATGGTAGCTTGACCCTGGCCAGTCAGCGAAGACTTACAATTTTTTCCAGGCGCTGAGTGGATCAGTAGTAGAGATTGACCAGTACTGTTCCTTGTTTTGGCCAAGTTTGCAACAAGCGATCCATTCAGTTCATTCCATTGAATCTGTAAACTCCATTCAGGGTTATCGTTTAGGGGAAACTCTAACTAATTCCACGTTATCAGATCGAGAAATGATCCGTTTGAAGTCCCAGGCGTTTGCCTTCATACAGGAAATCCACTCCAGCGCGATGGTTTCCGCACAATTACCCTCCAACTTTCCGGTAACCGCCAAACACTTGGGCGACCTTTTTGACCCCTGTTTGATCATAACACCTGCAGGGGCTGACAGTACCTCCCTAACCGACTCCACACACTCGAGACAGTCCATGTACCCTGCTGCTTGAGTCATCAGCTTCACATGATCCCGGGGAGAGAAATCCTGGTCCATCGTCCCCAGCAGCATCCTCACCTTGGCGTTGATGTAGAGGGTACAGTTGGTGGAGATGTAGTGGAAGGTGAAGAGGGTGCAGTCTTTGGTCAAGGAGCAGTAGTCCCAGCAGTCCAGCACGCTACCCGTTCTGAAGGAGAGGGCGGGGGAAGAGGCGGGGGAGAAGAGGTGCTCTATGTCCAGACATAGGGGAGGCGCGAACAGTCCTATTGAGGAACCAACTGGATTTATGTAGTCTTGTTCCTGACTTTTCATGTAACTCTCTTCTGCTTTCTTTGCGGGTGATGATGTACGGAGTGTTTTCTGCATGGCGGTTGTGGAGCTTAGGTTGATCTGGTGTGGTTCCGTGAGACCCCACGACCAAGACATCCATTGCAGCAGAAGTACACAGAATCTGGCTTGAGAAAACATCGCAAGGAATAAGTGAACGAGTATCACAGTCGAAGGTTTTGCAATTTGATGCAACTCTCAGCAAAACGAGGGGCTTGGGCTCTATTTGGTAACATATAATATGCCCAGCTCTCTCTCTAATGCTGATTTCGAGTCAGTCTGGCGCTTTATATATTGTAGTGCGAAAATCATTTATATGAAACAAAAACACTAGACCCAAACAATGAACGCACGAGTGTCGCACTCAGCTCAAATTTTATTTCGCTCCTCTTTTGGGAGTACTTGAGAACATGTTTCATCCTCAGTATTTTTGTCACATTCTTTTTCACATCAAATGTTCAGTGTTTTGATAGATTTGTGGTCTTTGTTGGCTCAGAATGGCATGATTGGTTTCATTGTATAGGTATTAAATTCGTGAATATGTAAATATGTGACAAAACACTTAACACTACCATACGTAAAGAATTTATTTAATGGAATGAAACTGTAGTAAAATATGGTATAATAAGAATTCTTATCGTACAGTGAATTTATTTAACGCTTTATTCAAAGATTGCATTTAAACTGTAAAGCGCGTGCGAGCAAAAAGCAGAATAATCAAAAAATTTCAGTATGCAGTCAACTATAGAACTATGAAATTATCCTTATTTTGGGACTAATATTATAAGTTCAACCGCAGGTTAAACTCACTAGAAGTAATATTGAGGACAAATTAGATTCCTACTTCGAAGTTTTAAAGAAAGCTCTGCAATGTACTGAAATTCTTCAAAATTCTATTTAAATACCTAATCTTGATGACTGCTATGCGCATTTGTCAAAAGTTTACGATGATTTGAGACATGTCGTGTTTCAGGGTAACGATGATTTGAGACATGTCTTGTTTCAGGGTAACGATGATTTGAGACAGGTCTTGTTTCAGGGTAACGATGATTTGAGGCAGGACATGGTGATGGAACAGGTGTTCGACGTGACGAACAGACTTCTGTCGAAGGAGGCCATCTCTCGCAACCTACACATGAGGACTTACAAGGTTTATATCATCATGAGTAGAACAACGTCTAGCTGTGTTATACGCTGTAATAATCAGAGATTGCAGAGTCTACGATTCATAACTGATAACAATCTGTTATCAGTTATAAGTAACAAACTGTAGTTAGCGTCTCTATCTGATTTCTGTTTTTACCAACTGATAAAACAGCTACATTTTCATGGTTAAACGTTACACCCTCTCAGGTGTCGCCGCTGTCCCAGCGGTCAGGTATACTGGAGTGGTGCGAGAACACGCAGCCACTTGGAACCTAGCCACATGGCACTCAGCCACTTGGCACCCTGCCACTTGGCACCCAGCCACTTGGCACCGAGCCACTTGGCACCTAGCCACATGGCACCTAACCATTTGGCACCTACTAAGCGTTACACTCCTCCCCCGTCAGGTGTCGCCGCTGTCTCAGCGATCTGGTATCCTTGAGTGGTGCGAGAACACGCAGCCACTTGGAACCTAGCCACATGGCACTCAGCCACTTGGCACCCAGCCACTTGGCACCCAGCCACTTGGCATCCATCCACATGGCACCCATCCACATGGCACCTACTAAGCGTTACACTCCTCCCCCTCAGGTGTCGCCGCTGTCCCAGTGGTCTGGTATCCTGGAGTGGTGCGAGAACACGCAGCCACTTCGCACCCAGCCACATGGCACCCAGCCACATGGCACCCGGCCACTTGGCACACAGCCACTTGGCACCTACTAAGCGTTACACTCCTCCCCCCCTCAGGTGTCGCCGCTGTCTCAGCGGTCTGGTATCCTGGAGTGGTGCGAGAACACCCAGCCACATGGCACCCAGCCACTTGGCACCCAGCCACTTGGCACCTAGCCATTTGGCACCTACTAAGCGTTACACTCCTCTCCCTCAGGTGTCGCCGCTGTCCCAGCGATCTGGTATTTTGGAGTGGTGCGAGAACACGCAGCCACTTCGCACCCAGCCACATGGCACCCAGCCACATGGCACCCAGCCACTTGGCACCCGGCCACTTGGCACACAGCCACTTGGCACCTACTAAGCGTTACACTCCTCCCCCCTTCAGGTGTCGCCGCTGTCCCAGCGGTCTGGTATCCTGGAGTGGTGCGAGAACACGCAGCCACATGGCACCCTGCCACATGGCACCCTGCCACTTGGCACCCAGCCATTTGGCACCCAGCCACTTGGCACCTACTAAGCGTTACACTCCTCCCCCGTCAGGTGTCGCCGCTGTCCCAGCGGTCTGGTATCCTTGAGTGGTGCGAGAACACGCAGCCACTTGGCACCTATCTGGTGGGGCGGGCTGGTAGTGTGGAGGGAGCCCATGCCAGGTACAGACCTGGGGACCTGAAGAGCAGCCAAGTTAGAGCTACTCTCAGAACCTGTACTTCCAGCAGCCCCTCACGCCTTCCCGAGGTGAGAACTGCTGTAGCGGGGATGAGTAGGGGCATGACTTTAACTTTGCAGTGGGTTCACTCGTTGGTAATCAGTGTTTAATTGGTATTTTAATTTTTACTGAAGTACTGAAATTTCAGATAAATATCAATTTGGCTGGAATAGCGGGGATTTGAATGTCCGCGATATTTCTTGATTTACACGTGATGGAACTAACGCGTGTTATGCACCGCAAAACCCAAATCGTGATTATGATACTGTGAGTTCTAACGCGTTGCACACTTCACCACCCCACCTTTGTTCCAGGAGTACAAGAGACAGTGCAAGAAGTTTAAGCCGGTTTTCCGGCACTATTTCACCGAGCAGTTCGTAAACCCCGCCCAGTGGTACCGACAAAAGAGCAACTACGCGTACAGTCTCGCTACCAGCAGCATAGGTAGGATGGGGGTCAATTAGAGTTTAAAATTATGATGTGCGGCTAGGAATGTTCAGAAAAATTGTATTTTTCGTTAAATAAATCGCAGTAACCTGGCTTTATGACTCCTGATTTCTTCAAATTTCAGCCTATGAGATTTCAAATAACTCTCTCATCGATTCTACCCAAACCATATCGACTGTACCCTCACCGTGATAAACTCTTTTCAATTTCAGTGGGTCACATTGTTGGTCTGGGAGACAGGCACGTTCAGAACATCCTCATAGACATGGCCACTTCGGAACTCATTCACATTGATCTGGGCGTGGCATTCGACCAGGTAACTCATCTTAATTAGTATTTACACATTATATGGCTCGGGGATGGCCCAATTGTTACATGATACTTGTTAAAAAGTTAAAAGTTCACCAAACCAACCCCGCGCAAATGGAGAAGATTAATGTATTTTTGGCCCTGATGTGGGAGATACAATTCACTAGGCAGAAAAAGTGTTGAAATTGACAATGGATTCCCTGGTCAATCAATTATCACAGTTCACAAGGGTCACTTTTACCATACCTAACATGAAAGTATTATCATAAATTATGATTTTGATAAATGAGGATAAAATCGGTTGAGAAACAGTTTTTGTACCATGACTTGCAAGCATGTAACAATAGTCTCAGTTATGGATCGTGGATAGCGTTTTCTCGAATCGAAATCACCCAGTATAGTTCAATATTTCAATGATTGGTGAACTCTGAATTATTTAGTTATCTTAGAACTGCTTAAATCCTTAAAGCAGATTACAATCGAGTCCGAAGGGGTCACATATTCATGAATTAGTATTATCAGAAAATACATTAAGAAGTTATTAGAACTTTGAAGCTGCCGCCTGCTTCCCAGCTTCGTCCATTTTCTTTTCTTGATCTTCATTTGACTTCGATGCATATATCTGAGTCATTCCCTTTAATTGAGCTTTTTCCTGTAGTATGACTGTCATGAGTAGAACTTCCTCAGTGCCCTGCGTCTGATCTCGTTCTTCAGCAGATCCAGCTCTCGAGTAGAGGTCCCCAGGACCCCAGTATTCTCCTGAGCTCGTCTTGCCAGGAAAGGCAGGACCTCTTGGACCGGGCCCCATGCTATCGCCTTGATGACACTGTACCCACTGCTGCTCAGGAGGAAGGAGGTGGGGTCGCAGAGGCCGAATAGCTGCCCAAAGTAGACCCTCCCAGGGGGGACATCCCTGTTCTCCATCTCCCTCATCAGATACTGCACTGTATCAGGGTTGTGAGACCCTGCTAACAGGGCGCACTGGTCACGTGATACCAGACCTAGCAACACATCAACCATCCCATGGTACGCTGCGTCTGTGTCTGATTTGGTGTCCTGAACAGGACTTGGGTAGTTGAGCCGCGCAGCACGTGCGCGCTCTTCTGTCATGTACGCGCCGCGCACCAACTTCACCCCTAGTTTGTAGCCCTTGCGATTAGCATCCTGAGCGTCTAACGTAAGGTTATTTGGAGTGTTTTTCAGGTAGCATTGGTAAGTGTTGTAAATGTAGGGGGTTCCCTTGTTGTACTCCCTCATCATCTGCACTGTGATGTAGTCTATTGCTGGCTGCATGTAGGTCTGTTCGGCGTCTATCATGATACGAGTGTCTAGATCTCTGGTTTTCTGTGCTACTTGGGCTAACCTTCCCATCAGGCGCTCTATTCCACCCACCATATCCTCTGTCAGGGACACATTCATACCTTCAATGCTGTTTAGAGTTTCAGGGCGGGCCATTAAACAGTCTCTGAACTGATAGAAGTCTAGATATCCTAGCTTCTCTGAATCTGCTTCATCAAAAATGTTCGGAGCATCTGTGATTTCAATGAAGGCATCTCGGGAAATAACCCGATTTACCAAGAAACCCTCGTTCTCCCGTATTTCTTGTGAAAGTGTTGAGATGAAGTCTGTCGCTTGACTATCACCTCGTGACAAAACCACAGAGTGGCGTAAGAAAGCAGCACCTACTCCTTTCAGTACCTCAGTAAGCTTGTAGAGAAGATCAGGTGTTGTAAAACCCGTTATTTTGAAGGAAGAGAAAGACTGCTGCTCCCCACAGACCGCCTTAGAAGACTCCAGAACATCCAGCAACACCTCCAGATGGTGCTGACAGTTCCTCTCATCCACAGCCACCTCCAGATCAGCCTCTACTGAGTAGTTCAGCATGGAGCTCACTCCGTAGCGGGCCAAGTGCCGCACACACGGCGTCAGCTCGGAGATGTTCTCGCCCCCCGCGAACTGGCCGTAGAACGACTTCTTCATGATGTAAGTGAAGAGGGTGTGTCCGAGAAGACGCCGAGAGAGACGCATCATCTGCTCCGCATTCCGCACGAAGATGTCGTAGGTACAAGTCTTGAGGATGAGGTAGGAGCGCCATAGCTCCCACGTGCTTTTAGACTCGTAGGTGCGGGCCGTGTCCTGGAAGTCTAGTTTCACAGTGGAGGAGGAGAGAAGGGAGTAGAGGAGGAGAGGGGAGTGGTGTGGGGAGTGGTGGAGAAGGAGGGGTGCATGTCGGAGTGGGGTGTTGTAGAGGAGGGGGCGTAGTCTCATGGGCTGCTGCCACAATCTCATCTGGACAGGTAAAGCATTTCAGATATCATGGCAATCGAACGAAGTGATGGATGATCAAGTTAAGGAATATTGAACGTTAGAAGTAATGTGATTTTTGAATCTGGCGATGCGTCAAATTCACGGTCAATAAATATTATTAAGCCGAGTTTATTAAGTCGGAAATGTCAAATCTACTTAGATGAAAAAAGCGGGTCCAAACCTTACAGTTACAAATTTACGACAACGAGCGATTTTTGGTTTAGAGCTAGGACAATTTGATTGAAGACATCCAGAACGATAAATGCACGGAATTGCAAAAAATACGTCTGCTTGATCCGAGATCTGCAGAAAAGAGGAGCTGGGTCGGTTATGGCTTCATAAATACCTTAAGAATGACTCAAAGTGTCACATGCCCGGCCTTATCAGTCTGAAAACTGGTGTTTTGAAAATCAATTTTAGTGGCTTTGAAACCGGTTAAACCTGTTTTTAGCATTCTTAACGGGTTTTTGTGAAAATTTGCAAATTCAATTGAGTTTTATTTAGTAATTTGGCTGACGATATGCCTGATAATGATGTACAGAGACGATAGGCAATATCAATGACACGTGCTTCCCAAAAGCTTCAAACCTTTATTTTGAGGTTTTATTCCTCTTGGACAGGTGGACAGCCAATGACAGGAATCGAAGTGCAACCCGTACTTTATTTCGCCGAAAACTTTGCTGCAATGGGCAGCTCCTCGTGTAGTTTTCTTCACACGGCTGAATGAACCGTGTGGCTGCTTAGGTTTTGGATAAAGCTCTCACCCTTAGGATTGTGATAATAGGCACGTCACTCGAACCACGGAACTTTCGATCAAAAGCCAGACGTGTGACCGTTACACCAATATCCACTTTGAAGATTCATCATTGATCAGTCAGTTATCATATGCTCCTGGAAACAAACCGTCGCTTCATAGTTTGGCCAGATTTCCTTGAATTCTATCTTACTCTTAACCCGCCATCCCCTAATCATCTTTCCATTTTCTTCCCTAATTCCCACCCCTCTCCCATCCCCATCACATCCCATCTCTCATCCACCCCCTCATTCCAGGGACAACTCCTGCACATCCCAGAGAAGGTCCCCTTCCGGCTTACCCGTGACCTGGTGGACGGGTTAGGTATCACAGGGACAGAAGGGGTGTTCAGGATGTCATGTGAGCACGTCATGAAAGTCTTGCAGGCTAGTTGAATATTAATGGTATTTCAATGTTAAATTTAATTTTGCTTTGTTATAATGCGACCATTTCAATTTTCTGTAAATTTGAATATTAAATTATTGTGCTTTGCGACAATTAAAAATTCAAAATTTATGCTTTTCTTTCGAATATATTCGTACTTATCTTTGTTGGTGAAGGTGGCTGATGAAATCATGCCTGGGAACGGAAACATGTAACGCCTTCACACAAGACGACTTCGTGTCATCGCTTGGCCCTCGCAATGAAAGTCAATAAGAGAGCCACTCTTCTCAGCCAGTAGATGCCAGTTTCCTTATCCTACTTTGACCTAGCACTGATCTAATGCAGGTTTGTTGCAGGTCTCGCGCATGTGACAAATGAAACACAGCTGAATTGACAGCGTCTCCTCCCTCAGGCTAACAAGGAGTTGTTGTGTGCGGTTATTGAGGTCTTCATCCACGACCCCCTCTTTAACTGGTGCATTAACGACACAACCAACGAGGGCTCCCAATCCAAGAGGAAACAGACTGCTTCCGGATCTGGTGGTGAGTGTTCACCAATGTACTTTTATAGGAGCTTATCAGTGACGCAGCCATATTCTCCAACTTAAGGTTGCTTGACAATGACTGATACTGCAACTTTACTGATAGTCTAATACTTCGACAATCGACATTTCAAACTGTAATAAGAAACCTTGTTTATCAGCTGAATTGCTGAAAGCTGCCAAGTACCATAATCCCTTTGCCAGGGGTGTTGCGCACTACGTACTGTGTGACATCTATGGCTAAGATAAACCTTAAAACTTAAACCATCGAGCTCTTGTTAACAGTTGGTTTAAGAGCGAACTTACCCCTCCCCTACTCAGAGGGGAGCAACAGTCAGGCGCAGCGCGTGCTGGGCTCTCTGAAGAAGAAGCTGGAGGGGATTGAGGAGGGAGTGGTTCTGGGGGTGGAGGGACAGATCAACTACCTTATCCGGAAAGCGCAGGACCCTGCCAACCTCTCCAGAATCTTTGTGGGCTGGCAAGCCTGGGTGTAAAACACGACCCTCAGTCAGGGATTGTGATAGCTGGGGCGACATAAGCGAATGTCAAACTGAATTAGACTTTCTCAATGATAATGGCAATTTTGATTTATAAATACCATCAGCCCTGACCGCCTATCCGCTCCTCCTCTTAGTGAAGTTATTAAGGGTATTAAACTTAAATTATTTGTTTATTTTAGTTTTAGTTTTTACATAAGTTTGCTGTTCAGCAATAGCTTTATCTTGTTTACGATATAAACTGTGGAGTTGGACAATTTAGTTTATTTTTAAAATGAAAGGGCGACCAAATATCCGACCATTTGCTTGCGCTTAGCTTCCAGTTCCCCTCCTTTAATTAGAATGAGAGATACTGTTAAGGGGGATTCAAGGTCCTACACTTCGACAACACGATTTTGAGATGTTGGTTCGCCCGAGGGGGGCACAGAGTGAGCCAACCTTTGATTGGGTTTTGATGCCCCAGACCCTTGGGCGCCGCCATGGCGGCCACGCCCATATTTGGCCCAAAATGGCGATTTTTTCAACGAAAAATGTGTCTTTATGCAAACTGAGGTGTGCAATCGATAGATAGGACCTCAAGAGTAAGCTTGAAAAATTTCACATCGATTGCTCAAAATTGAGGTGTGAGTTATAGCCGAAAAACGTATGCCCATATATTGGCGTAGTACGACTACGCGCATTTTAAGACAAATTTTGGCCAATTATCAATATTTTGTTATGAGACCGACTTTATACAATAAAAGAGTGCATCAATTTCTGTGTACTGAGCAAGGATGGGCAAGATAGCTGCTTTAATGTGGATTTGGGGTCCAAAAATCCCTAAATCGCCTTTTCCTCGGTTTGCAGTTTTGCGATAATGAACTTTTTTACAAATAAAATCTCAGCCATTTTAAAAATTAAATATTTCTACATGAAATTTTCAGAATCGCTTCAAAAATAAATTTCGCACTTATTTTATAATTATAGAGTGGAATTTTGATTTAGGCCCCTTTGGACCAAAAATCCCCGAGGGGTTTTTGAAAGTTTTTTGGACGCCAAAGGGTCTGAGACCTCCAAACCCAATCAAAAAGTTGTCCAACTTGGTGTCCCTTTCGGGTGGACCGGTATCTCAGAATCGTGTTTTCGAAGTTTAGTACCTTGAAACCCCCCCTAATCACCTTTTTTGTTTTTACAGTCAACGACCAGTCGACCGGTGCACCCTAAATACTCCATGGCGCCCCCTATGTGCACCCTAAATGAACCCTATAAGAATGTATTATGTATTGAAGGTGTAAGTATTTATAATTTAAAATTTAGGGGCCCAGTGACAGAATACCTATCGTGGGTCGTCGAGCGCAGACTTTCACTACTCAATTTGGTCGCCACCGTTTCAAGAATTTTTTATCTGTCGAAAAATTTCTTGGTATTTCCCATCTGAATCTGCTTCTAAGATCAATTTGATAATGTATAATTTGATCACAACAGCCCGCCGCAGGCGAAAAATTTCATGGTATTTCCCATCTGAATGTGCCTCTAATATCAATTTGGTCATGTATAATTTGATCACAACAGCCCGCCGCAGGCAAAAAATTTTATGGTATTTCCAATCTGAATCTGCCTCTGAGATCAATTTGTTAATGTATAATTCGATTACAACAGACCACCGCAGCGAAAAGTTTCATGGTATTTCCATCTGAGTATGCCCCTAAGATCAATTTGGTAATGTATAATCTTATAATTTGATCACAACAGCCCGCCGCAGGCGAAAATTTTTTATGGTATTTCCCATCTGAGCATTAGGACGTTCATCTACCAGAGGAAAAAAGAATTTGGAAGAAATATCGATCAGAGGAGGTGTTAGAGCCAAAACTTAGTTTTTCATAAACTTAATATTTCCTTGTGTTTCAACAGTTGGTTGGCATTACTCAATTATTTTAGCATGTTTAGAACCTTCGAAAAAACATTCATCTAACAAAAGGAAAAAGAATTTTGAAAAAATAACAATCAGATGCAATGTTTCAGCCGAAAGTTAGCTTTTAGAAACTAAACATTTCCTTGTGTTTCAACCGCTTTTCGTTGCTACTAAGCTTCTGAGGCATTATGAAAAATTTCATGGATTATTTATCAACTTTAGAAAAAAAGAATTTAATAAATATATCGACCAGGAGCAATGTTATAGCCAAAACTAGATTTTTTCATAAACTGAATATTTCCTTGTGTTTCAACAGCTTGTTATTAAAAATCAACACACTTAAGCAAGTTTAGAATCTTCGCAAAACATTCATTTAACAAAGGAATAATAATTTTGAAAAAATATCAATCAGACGCAATTTTTCAGCCAAAAGTTAGCTTTTAGAAACTAAACATTTCCTTGTGTTTCAACCGCTTTTCATTGCTACTCAGCCTCTGAAGCATTATGAAAAATTTCATTGATTGTTTATCAACTTGAGAAAAAAGAATTTAATAAATATATCGACCAGGCGCATTGTTATAGCCAAAACTAGATTTTTTCATAAACTGAATATTTCCTTGTGTTTCAACAGCTTGTAATTAATAATCAACACATTTAAGCATGTTTAGAATCTTCGCAAAACAAACATATACCAGAGGGAAAAAGAATTTTGAAAAAAATATTGCTCAGATGCAATGTTACAGCTAAAACATGGATTTTCGTAAACTAAATATTTACTTGTGTTTCAACAGTTTGTTATTGATAATAAACATATTCAAGCATGTTTAGAATCTTCGTAAATCATTTATATACCAGAGGAAAAAAGAATTTTGAAAAAATATCTATTCGTTCTCAAGTTATAGCCAAAACAGTTTACACAGTGAATATTGTAAGTATTTATTTGCCGGCGACCACACCATCGAGCGCAGCCCTGACGACCAGCGAGCGTAGGATAAGATTTTACCTGTAATTGTATTGTGGTCGTCGAGCATGGCGACCAACACCAGCGAGCGTAGCTTTTTCAGCTTTTTTCTGACGACCAGCACATTTTAGAGCTGCGTGTGCCTTTATCATTTGGACTAACATTTGAACGAGACTACTTTGAAGTTTTCCCACGTGCTCAAATATTACACATAATGAACGTATGGTTAATACAAGTTTATTTCAAACACAAGCAAATATCCCACGCATTATTATACTTGTTTATGGTACAGTATCACAAGTTTTGCGGTACAATACAGCTGCGAGGGCTTGAGCCAGTAATCGTAAATGTACTACAGACTTTTGTCAGGATGGTCCTTACTCTTCACGACATAAATGAAGCTGTACAATTGTCAAACACAATGAAATACCTAGTAATTATAAGTCACGGTTATAATTTGGCGGCTTTTGAACAGTATCGTAGGTAATTAACTGCCGATTTGGTTTCGTTTATGCTAATTTCATTGGGAATTTCAATGCTAATTTCAATGAAAATTCGGTCGTTTGGACGTTTTGGGTCGCCACTAACGTGGCTGTTGGTTGTCGAGCGACGCTCTCTCGCTCGCTAGGGTTCTGTCACTGGGTTTAGGGGCATAAAAGTAAAGGGTGCATGTCGGGGGCACTAGGCAGTCGAATGAAAATTCATTAATGGTAAGCATATGGGGTGCATTTAGGGGGCCTTTTGGGATGCATACTGATACAGGGCGCATGCTTGTCGTACGATGTATGACCCGCTGACGCCAGCCGCGAAGCGGCTGGCGTCAGCGCGCGGCGCTGATTCTCGAGAGGGTCTGTCAACGCCAGACAAGGCGCATGCCGATTGAGAGCTGGGCATTTATGGTAGATTATAGGGTGCATTTAGGAGTGCCATTTCTTTAATGTTGTTTCAGTTTCCTTAAATTTTAATTCAAAATTAGATATTTTCAAAATTAATTTGTGATTGAACTTGAATTTAATTCAATTTCAAAGGAAAAACTTAAATTTCAGTTTTATTGGTCCTGATAGGGAAAAACGTTGTCTGTCCCCTTCGCCTTCGGCGGGCGCCATGGCGGACCTTATTTCACTGAAATAATGGTCAGAAAACAGGTAGGTCTCCCATGTAAACGGGGGCCTTCATTATCTATGACAATGACGTCACTCAGAAAAATATATTTAAGCGCATCTAGCGCTTTAAGCATTAAGGTTAGGGTCTTGGTTAGGGTCAGGATATGTAAGGTTTAGGGTAAGGATTAAGGGTTTTGGTTAGGGCAATGGTTAGGTTTAGGATACAGAAAAATTGACGTTTAGATCTGTGACGTCACTCAGAGCCGTTTATATGGGAGAGATACCAGACAACGTCTGACAATGACATTAAATAAAACGAGCTTGCGATTTTTGTCCAAAGGCCGGTAAAGAAACGCCAGTTAAAGTAGGGCCAGTTGATTAACGTCATAATTCATATGAAATTGAAACCAGAGGTACCGCGCGCGCGCGCCGCTTGTCAGGGCCCGAGGGCCGGGGTTGTACTTGTATCCCTGTTTGGCTCGCGCGCGGCGCGTCTCGCCACGACTTTGGTTAGGTTTCCTAAGCCCGCATAGGTGTGTGTACGCGCCGCGCGCTTCCTGTGCTGGGGATCAGCGCGCCGCGCGAGCCACACAGGGATATACGTGTTTATCGACGGGCGATGTCCGTATCTTCTGACTTGTCACTTGTTGTTGGCGCAAACTGACGTCCAAATGTGGAACGTTGCGCCGCGCGCGCGAGGGTAGGGCCAGGGTAACATCCTACGAACGTGTTTAGCAATGGTTAGGTAAGTAGGATTTTAACCTACCCTCCGCTTGCGAGGCGTTGCCTGACCCCCGAGCGTGCGCCACGACTCGCAATTTAAATAAATTTTAAATAATGGGTCTGACGACGTCAGACAACCCTTAACCCTCCGCAGCGCGCCATTTTTTCGCCATTTTTTAGTCTACAAATTACAGCACGACGCTCCAAATTTCCGAGTGATGCGCGCTAGGGATGGGTTTGGGGCCATCCATAAAGGACTTGTCAGGCGGACGCGCGCGCGCCCGTGCCGCCGAAGGCGTACAGCGTAGGGAGCACTGCTCCCTACGCCTTCGGCGGGCGCGCGCGTCCGCCTGACAAGTACAACGTCTGACAATGAAGGACGGATCCGCAATTAGGGGGGAGTCTGGCCAATGCGGACGTCTGCAATTCATGGAAATTTTGGGCGATTTGACGGCAATTTTTTAGCCATGATTACGTAATATCGAATATTATCCCCAAAAGAAGGGGTTGGGCTTTGGTTACGACTACGAGGGGGAGGGAGGGGGTTGAAATAAAAAATGGCCAAAATATGAGAACGATCCCTTTGTGTTTAACAATAACATAAGAACATATTAACAAACCATCTCACATTATGGACTCTCCCCTCATCCTCTCTATACCCCTCTCATTCAGGGACAACTCCTGCTGGCTTCAGAAGGTCACTTCGGCTTACCAGCTGACACAATTGGACAGGTTGGGGTATCCACAAGGGACAAGGGGTGTTCAGGATGTCTTGTGAGCACGTCATGAAAGTCTTACAGGTTATTATTTGAATATTAAATTAAATTTTGCTTGGTTATAAATAATGCGACCATTTCAATATTCTTTAAATTTGAATATTAAATTATTTTGCTTTGTCATGATGATGCGACAATAAAAAAATACAAAATTTAGGCTTTCCTTTCGAATATATCTTTTATCGTTGTTGGTGAATGTGGCTGATGAAATCATGCCTGGGAACGGAAACATGTAACGCCTTCACACGGGACGACTTCGTGTCATCGCTATGCGCTCGATATGAAAGTCAATAAGAGAGCCACTCTTCTCAACCAGTAGATGCCCGTTTCCTTAATATCCTACTTTGACCTAGCATTGATCTAATGCAGGTTTGATGCAGGTCTTGTGCCTGTGACAACTGAAACACAGCTGAATTGACAGCGTCTCCTCCCTCAGGCTAACAAGGAGCTGTTGTGTGCGGTTATTGAAGTATTCATCCACGACCCCCTCTTTAACTGGTGCATTAACGACACAACCAACGAGGGCTCCCAATCCAAGAGGAAACAGACTGCTTCCGGATCTGGTGGTGAGTGTTTGGAACTTTTAATAGGAGCTTATCAGTGACTTCAATTCACTTGACTGATACTGCAGCTTCACTTCGACAATCGAGACATAACTTTCAAACTGTAATAAGAAACCTTGTTTATCAGCTGAATTACGCTGAATTGCTGACAGCTGCCAAGTACCATAATTCCCTTGCCAGGGGTGTTGCGCACTACGTACTGTGTGACAGCCAGGGCTAAGATAAACCTTAAAACTTAAACCATCGAGCTCTTGTTAACAGTTGGTTTTTTGAGCAAACTAAACCCCTTAACTTAAACTGGTTTAAGAGCGAACTAACTCCTCCCCTCCTCAGACGGGAGCAACAGTCAGGCGCAGCGCGTGCTGGGCTCTCTGAAGAAGAAGTTGGAGGGGATTGAGGAGGGAGTGGTTCTGGGGGTGGAGGGACAGATCAACTACCTTATCCGGAAAGCGCAGGACCCTGCCAACCTCTCCAGGATCTTTGTGGGCTGGCAAGCCTGGGTGTAAAACACGACCCTCAGTCAGTAATTGTGATAGCTGGGGCGACATAAGCGAATGTCAAACTGAATTAGACTTTCTCAATGATAATGGCAATTTTGATTTATAAATACCATCAGCCCTGACCGCCTATCCGCTCCTCCTCTTAGTGAAGTTATTAAGGGTATTAAACTTAAATTATTTGTTTATTTTAGTTTTAGTTTTTACATAAGTTTGCTGTTCAGCAATAGCTTTATCTTGTTTACGATATAAACTGTGGAGTTGGACAATTTAGTTTATTTTTAAAATGAAAGGGCGACCAAATATCCGACCATTTGCTTGCGCTTAGCTTCCAGTTCCCCTCCTTTAATTAGAATGAGAGATACTGTTAAGGGGGATTCAAGGTCCTACACTTCGACAACACGATTTTGAGATATTGGTTCGCCCGAAAGGGGCACAGAGTGAGCCAACCTTTGATTGGGTTTTGATGCCCCAGACCCTTGGGCGCCGCCATGGCGGCCACGCCCATATTTGGCCCAAAATGGCGATTTTTTCAACGAAAAATGTGTCTTTATGCAAACTGAGGTGTGCAATCGATAGATCATAGATATTTTGTTATGAGACCGACTTTATACGATAAAAGAGTGCATCAATTTCTGTGTACTGAGCAAGGATGGGCAAGATAGCTGCTTTAATGTGGATTTGGGGTCCAAAAATCCCTAAATCGCCTTTTCCTCGGTTTGCAGTTTTGCGATAATGAACCTTTTTACAAATAAAATCTCAGCCATTTTAAAAGTTAAATATTTCTACATGAAATTTTCAGAATCGCTTCAAAAATAAATTTCGCACTTATTTTATAGAGTGGAATTTTGATTTAGGCCCCTTTGGACCAAAAATCCCCGAGGGGTTTTTGAAAGTTTTTTGGACGCCAAAGGGTCTGAGACCTCCAAACCCAATCAAAAAGTTGTCCAACTTGGTGTCCCTTTCGGGTGGACCGGTATCTCAAAATCGTGTTTTCGAAGTTTAGTACCTTGAAACCCCCCCCCCCCCTAATCACCTTTTTTGTTTTTACAGTCAACGACCAGTCGACCGGTGCACCCTAAATACTCCATGGCGCCCCCTATGTGCACCCTAAATGAACCCTATAAGAATGTATTGAAGGTGTATTTAGGGGGCATGAAAGTAATTGTAAAGGGTGCATGTCGGGGGCACTAGGCAGTCGAATGAAAATTCATTAATGGTAAGCATATGGGGTGCATTTGGGGGGCCTTTTGGGATGCATACTGATACAGGGCGCATGCTTGTCGTACGATGTATGACCCGCTGACGCCAGCCGCGAAGCGGCTGGCGTCAGCGCGCGGCGCTGATAGTGATTCTCGAGAGGGTCTGTCAACGCCAGACAAGGCGCATGCCGATTGAGAGCTGGGCGTTTATGGTAGATTATAGGGTGCATTTAGGAGTGCCATTTTTTATGTTGTTTCAGTTTCCTTAAATTTTAATTCAAAATTAGATATTTTCAAAATTAATTTGTGATTGAACTTGGATTTAATTCAAATGAAAAACTTAAATTTCACTTTCAGTTTTATTGGTCCTGATAGGGAAAAACGTTGTCTGTCCCCGGCCCTTCGCCTTCGGCGGGCGCGCGCCCGCCATGGCGGACTTTATTTCACTGAAAGGCGCCCGTAACGTTCGTCGGTCGATCGAATGGAATTGGTCGATCGATCAATTTCATCTGATCGACTGATGTGTTTTGAATAGAAAATCTTTGAGCTAGTAGGAAAACAACTAAATATTGCTCATTTAAACACGATTCAAGTCATTAGGGACCAGTTAAACACATCATTCGTTCCAATGGAGTTGATCGATCGACCAATTCCATTCGATCGACCGACGAACGTTACAGGCGCCAAATAATGGTCAGAAAACAGGTAGGTCTCCCATGTAAACGGGGGCCTTCATTATCTATGACAATGACGTCACTCAGAAAAATATAATTAAGCGCATCTAGCGCTTTAAGCATTAAGGTTAGGGTCTTGATTAGGGTCAGGATATGTAACTGTAAGGTTTAGGGTAAGGATTAAGGGTTTTGGTTAGGTTTAGGATACAGAAAAATTGACGTTTAGATCTGTGACGTCACTCAGAGCCGTTTATATGGGAGAGATACCAGACAACGTCTGACAAGAAAAACGAGCTTGCGATTTTTGTCCAAAGGCCGGTTAAGAAACGCCAGTTAAAGTAGGGCCAGTTGATTAACGTCATAATTCATATGAAATTGAAACCAGAGGTACCGCGCGCGCGCCGCTTGTCAGGGGTTGTATCCCTGTTTGGCTCGCGCTCGCGCGCGGCGCGTCTCGCCACGACTTTGGTTAGGTTTCCTAAGCCCGCTTAGGTGTGTGCACGCGCCGCGCGCTTCCCTGTGCTGGGGAACAGGGGAAGCGCGCTGCGCGAGCCACACAGGGATATGTGTTTATCGACGGGCGATGTCCGTATCTTCTGACTTGTCACTTGTTGTTGGCGCAAAGTGACGTCCAAATGTGGAACGCGAACGTTGCGCCGCGCGCGCGAGGGTAGAGCCAGGGTAACATCCTACGAACGTGTTTAGCAATGGTTAGGTAATTTAAATAAATTTTAAATAATGGGTCTGACGACGTCAGACAACCCTTAATCCTCCGCCGCGCGCCATTTTTTCGCGGAGAGGGTCCTAGTCTACAAAGTACAGCAACGCTCCAAATTTCCGAGTGATGCGCGCTAGGGATGGGTTTGGGGCCATCCATAAAGGACTTGTCTGACAATGAAGGACGGATCCGCAATGAGGGGGGAGTCTGGCCAATGCGGACGTCTGCAATTCATGGAAATTTTGGGCGATTTGACGGCAATTTTTTAGCCATGATTACGTAATATCGAATATTATCCCCAAAAGAACTAAGAAGGGGTTGGGCTTTGATTACGAGGGGGAGGGAGGGGGTTGAAATAAAAAATTGCCAAAATATGAGAACGATCCCTTTGTGTTTAACAATAACATAAGAACATAAACAAACCATCCCCCACATTATGGAAACCCCTCCCCCACATAACACATAGATATTATGGATAAATGAAAATCTCAATTTAATTCAAACTTCATGGCATGTTGTCGGACTCCATGTAAACTCCGTTATTTCGAAATCGAATTACATGTCGCGGGTACGTGTTCAGCTACTTGGTTTTGCTTTTGATTATCGCACCTCACCGGATTATAATTAAATTTAAATCCTTATCAGCAGGAGAAATAATTATATTTCAAATTAAAAGACATCCGATAACTTAAACTATATAAGGATATTGGACAGTCACTTATAAACGGCAATTTCAATTTTGCAGTATTCATTTGCTCGATTGTGAAATAGAAATTCAATCAAGTGCTCAAAAGATTTGCAAAGCGATAAAAGAAGTGCCACCGGAAATTTGGGGCAAACTCCAATGACGGTTGTGTTTGTTTTAGGGTTGCTGCTAGTGCAACCAACTGGTGCATGGATCAACGGTTTTCGGATTTGTTTTGTGGAGTCGGAGGGAAGCAGCCAGTGCCAGAAATCTAGAAACTCATGTTCGGGTAAGCCTCATCAACACCCTCCAATCATGAAACAGTTTTCTAGAGCAATCTCATACTACAGCTCATACTACGCGTTTCGAAGCCCAAATTCAAACTGAAAGTCACATTTTAGGGCAAACTCCCATTTATGGAAACCGCCGATTCGGCGCATATAATTTTTTTTCATAGGCGAGGCGGGTATAGGCTTATAGGCACCAATATTGTAATTGATTCGTAGCAATCTGTGTTTCTCCCCCTTTTTTCCGTTTTCTTTGCGCTGATGAATCAAGACAATCCTAAAAAACTGACGAGTACGAGTTTTTCTATTATTAGCTGAGCTTCGAGTCAAGTATCGGCCAATGACCTTAATTCATCGCAGAATTGGCGATTTGCATAAGTGGGATTTTGCCCATTTTAGTGGCACATTAAATCTGTTCATAGTTCAATCTAAATCTTGGCTGTATTGTTAATGTTTAATCACTTTCGTCGCAATTGCTATGTCCGGTACGGAGCCCCTCAGGTTCGATACTTTGTTTAACATGCCGTACAGCAAGGATCTACACTGAGTTCACCATGGTTGGGCACTTAGAGTTAGACACCCATTAGTACTACGACGAACGATGGCTTTATACCCTCTGTCTAATAAAAATGTTTCCTTGCGTTTGACAATTGATGCTCGCACAATAGACTACTACTTTATTTCCAATTTGATGTTACATAAGCTAGTCTTTCTAAGCGTGACAATGCAGGGTGGAGTTCAAGCCCTCGATGGACGGCGCCGTTCCGAGATGACACCGACGGGAGAAGCGGTGGGTGTAACTACAAATGGAAAATACAAGGACACAATCCGAGGAAATATTACGAGTACCGGCTTTGCTTCCAGGTTGGAGCTTCAGGCCGTTATTATCAGCTCAGACGATCTATTTTTAGTCACAACCATGGCCTCTGATTTCAGAGACACACCATCAAGTATCAAAATCACATGACATAATGTAAGAATTTAACAACATATTCTACTTCAGGAAACAGAGGGCAGCTCGCAGTGTCAGGGAGCCAGATCTAGCTGCACAGGATGGACCGGAGCTCCCTCCTGGACCAAACCTTTCCGGGATGATACAGACGGGCGGGGTGGTGGGTGCACCTACAGCTGGAAGATCGAACAGCGGCCCAGTTCTGTCATCGACTCTCAACCAGTGTGCCGGGTGTGCTTCAAGGAAACTGAAGGTATTCTTAGTGCCACATTGGTCATTTTACCTTGTATTCCTAGAAGAGGCATATCTGCCATGCATTTAATTCTATACTTGAGTTGATGAATTTCTCATAAAGGGGTTAAATATTTGAAAAAGAGTAAATAAAGGTTCGTAAAAGATATAATAGACTCCACACAAGTAACGACGCCCTCCCCGCCAGGAAGTTCCCAATGTCAGTTGAACAGGAGGAGCTGTAGCGGGTGGTCGGACACCGCCTCCCCAGGCTGGACAGCACCGTATCGAGATGACACGGATGATAGGGGTGGTGGCTGCAACTACAACTGGTATCTGGATTGCATACCCAGTTACATGAAATCTAACTGTGACACACAGAATCCTTGCTCTTAATTTAGCGCAGATTTCGATCGAGCTTCATGGTGGTTTATAAGTCGTAATGACAATAACTTTTTTATCTGTAAAAAATTTTTGGGGATGCGGTGGGAATGAAGCGACTGGGTTTGGATTTGGCACCGGGAAAAGTCGATTATGGTATGGTATTTAGCTCTATGAATTTCATGATTTTGAGTTTTTAATTCATGAAATGTGTCCAGAAAATCTTATTAATATTTCTTTCGGAATAAAGCTTTTTTCAATTTCTTATTTGGAAATTTTACTGAAAATTTAGTTACCATATTCCCTTGCCTGACAAATATTCCCCATGTTATTCCTCTGGGATGTACCCCAAATACACTTCGAATGAACCCTATCTGAGTATCTGCACCCCAAATGGACTCAATCTGCACCCCAATTCCAAATGCACCCAAGGGTGCATAAATGGCGAATGCCGATCAGTAGGTCGGCATTTAAGGTGCAGAAAGGGCGCTAAAGGTGCAAATTTAGGGTGCACAGTGATTTGAAGGGCTGCAGATCATCTAGGAAGCCAGCGTTTATTTGTTTAGGGTGCATTTAAGGGACACATTCGGGTCATTTGGGGTGCATTTGAGGTGCGTATAGCATTTAGGGTGCGTCTAGGGTGCAATTGGTCATTGACGGTGACCGAAATATCTATGTAAATTTTCTTATTACCAAAACTATAAATGATAATATTATTGTTTACTCAAATTGAAAGTTAAAACCTGACTATGATGATAATGTAGATTGCTAAATTTGACACGATCAATTCTATAACTAATATAGCGGTGATAGCTCTGAATTAGAAGTAGAACACTAGAACTGCAGTTTGCGTGCCATTGTGTGCGCGGCGTAAGTTTGCCATTTGCGCACCGTACCGGCATGATATGTTAAACTTTAATGTCTAAGTCTTCTCGCCGCGCACTCAAAATCGGCGCAAAATGCAGTTCGAAATATTGTGAAAAGTTTAACTTACTATTTATTAACTTAGAGGACAAATACATATAAACCTAGAAGCAGAAGAAGCAATTTGACCCTTGAGATTCTTTCCCTCAAAAATTTTCCACAAAAGTTCACTAATTGCCAACGGCGACAGTTTCAAATTTACGACACATTTATCTGGCACTGCCTCAAAATCAATCTGATTTCCGATGCACAAAATAATGTCTGGAGTTTGTTGAAACCCGTCGGCGAGTGAGGAATCTCGTGACAAATAACGCGTCACCACACAGTCACAGTTTTTCTGGCAGAATCTGAGGCTGAAGGCTGGTCGGTGCTGGAAGAACCTCCTGAATAATCCCTCCAGGAGTTGGTATGGGTGGGAGGGAGCGTGGACAGTGACACTGACAGTGGAGGGTGGGAGGGCCTGAAAATTTCCATTCAATCAAACTTAAATTTTATTATTCTCGACACAATCAATTCATATTTGAATTTGATATCCCACAGGCCACAACCATTCATAAAATACACCTTTTTTATTTGATCCACTCATTGCGGATTTCCGGATGCAAAATGCACTTGGAGAATAAATGGCATGAATATGGGAAGAATAAAGTATTATAGATGGGAATGAAAGTGCTATCATGGCGCCTTAGATTTATAATTATATCAATGCGCACCAGGCGCAATTCACGAGCCAAAGCGTGGTTAAGTTATTGCCACAGACTCAGAATACCAATAATCACCAAGCTATAATACATACCTGTGTTCTTAAGAGGGACCTCAGTTCTCTGAGTATCAGGCGGTGAGTGATCTCCTAACTCTTTCAACAGGGAACTCCAGAGGGTGCTTTCCTTAACAGACTCCATCTTGAAGTGTGTCACTGAAATAGGGAAATGAGAATGACACTTCTAAAAACCATTGGTAATCCACAGGGTGTGCAAAGTGGAGGAGTGAAGATTATCACTGCTTTCCGATCATGATCAAAGTGATGACACATTTAGAATTTTGAGACCATTTCCATCACCTCACTTACCGGATATATTTTTCAAGAAGCTTGCCATTCCACAGTCGGTAGGCAGCTTATCTCGTAGCAGACACACAGCTTTACCAGACCTATTGGAGAGGTTGGATTAATGGGAACCACAAAATGATTTCTCAGAAAATATTGGAGTGAGGATTAATCTTGGAGTCAAAACATCCAGCAGAGCAGTACAAGAAAAGTGAGAACCAAAACTGATACTCTGATATCAGTTAATCTATGGATATCTTGAAATTGGAATGGAATTGAAGATACCAACAGATATTAGCATTATAAGCAGCACATGTAAGATGATGGATCATTAACAATGACCTCTTGGTAGCAGTCATGATGTCCAGCAGTCGAGTCTCACAAGACACGTCGATGGCACAGTCGACAGAGTCAGCCTCAAATAGTCCCCCATCTTGGGCCTTGACACCGGTGTCAACAAACCTAACGTCTTCAAACCTGGGATCAATACTTGAGACTTAGATCGGACAATAGAGACTCTCTCATTTAATTTATTATTGAACAACACGATAAGAAATGCTTCTTTTCGAATAGTAGAACAGAGATTAGGAATACCAAGAATAGAAAATCACTGAAATATCTAAGCAATATTTGAAGCGGATACCTAGAAGAAATGACTTGTTTCAAGACACGGAACAAAACGTCGCCGTCTCCAATAACCAGCACGGATTCGGATTGGTGGAGGGAGATAGCTTGGATGACTGCCAGGGAGACTGCTTGAGCCGCCCATTCATCACTGCTTCTATCGTAACCCTCCCTGGAGTTTATTACATGAATATTAGCATAACAGTGCAAACTTCAAAGTTTAGAATTGGGATACACAATGCAGTATTGTATAAAATATACATTATACATCATACACTACACAGTACAACATATATCATACATGCACTGTATAGTTCCAGAACAGCAGAATACAGTTTGGTGACTCACTTTTGACCAAACCGACTCAAATAAGCACACCGATCATTATCAATGACGATAATACACAATTACCTGGACACAAAGAAGAAATGTTGAGCCAAGTCTGCAGACACACCATCCACCAACTCAGCCTTTGAGAGAATCCCCACAGCATACACACAATCACCGTTACAATGAGCACTGTTTGGATTTCCTTGGCAACTGCTAGCGTTTCCTTGGCAACTGCTAGCGTTTCCTTGGCAACTGCTAGCGTTTCCATTGCAACTGTTTGGATTTCCTTGGCAACTGTTAGCGTTTCCTTGGCAACTGTTAGTGTTTCCATTGCAACTGTTTTCCTCTCCATGGCAACCGTTAGTGTCTCCAGGGCAACATGTGGCGTAACACACATAAAGTTCTTGGGACAAGGCAGGACTTATTCTTCTGATTGAGAGAATCTTGTCGTGTAGTCTGAAACTTGCACCCAGGAGGCTCGAGAAAAGAACTGTTGCGAGTCGTCCTGAAACAAACATGGGTCAAAAGGATTCAAAATGTATAAATAAGTTCTGCCAAGGAGCAGAAATGAATGGCATGCAAAAGTTTTCGAAGCAACTCGTCTTGGTGTATTTGTTGCCCACAGCCTTCGCCCTTCAGTCCTATAATAACATGAAAACTAAGTGAAACCATCGATATAGATTAGAACAGCTTGGATTATCTAAGAGTTTAACATAAAAGTAAAATCATTAATTGAACATAGTTTTTGATCGGAAAACATAGCATTACATAGTAGAAATCAATATACCACTGTCTCTAATCTAAACACAAGATAACGCGTTATCTTAACAGCAAATGTTTACATTCTAGTCTGTAGTCACGTAACAATCACTTGTAAGGAAAAGTGACAAGTTGTAAGTACGCGTAACATGTAAGTGACATTGTACAATTAGTGGAAATTGTAAGGACTAAGTACACGTGTCAGTTATAAGGACACGTCTCAGTTGTAAGTAAACGTGTCAGTTATAAGGAAAGGGGTCACTCTCTGAAGGTACACGTGTCAGTTGTACGGACAGGGGTCACTCTGAGAGGTAAACGTGTCAGTTATACGGACAGGGGTCACTCTGAGAGGTACACGTGTCAGTTGTACGGACAGGGGTCACTCTTAGAGATTCAGGTAAACGTGTCAGTTGTACGGACAGGGGTCGCTCTCAGAGGTACAGCACTTCCTCTTGAGTAAACGTGTCAGTTGTACGGACAGGGGTCGCTCTCAGAGGTACAGCACTTCCTCTTGAGCTCAGCGCCGCACAGGAGCGCGGAGCGGCGCAGGAAGAGGCGGCTGTGCGGCTGCGCCAGGAGGATGGTGTTGTTGAGGAGCGCCTGGAGACACATGAAGGTAACGCCCACGTACAGGGAATCCTGGCACACGAACACCGTCAGCCACGTGTTGTCCGGGCAGGTACCGTCACCGACCATGGAGAAGTAAAACCTGGCGGCGTTAAGGAAGCAGTAGTAGGTGTAGGTGGCGATGAAGTTGAGGGTGATCAGACCACTCGTCTTGACGGCAGTGCGTATCACGGGACTGCCGCGCAGCGAGAAAGCGCTGCCCCTCACCGCAAACCAGGTGTAGACCGACATGACGACAGTGGAGACGATCAGAATGCACTCAGTCAGGTCCAGCACAGCGTACTTCATGTAGCTATTCGCCTTGATCAGGCGCGGATAGAGCACGGCAAAGCCTCCGGACAGCCAGGAAACCCCCACCACGACATAGGAAACCACCCGGAGGTTCTGGAGGATCCGCAGTGCGGACGCCTTGACGCAGAACAGCCGGACGACTGCCAGTCCGAACACGAGGACGATGTTAGCGTCGAAGGTGAAGAGGTAGATGTTGGAGCCAATGTCCTTCCAGTACCGGAGATCATGGTGGAGCGAGATGACCAGTCCTGTGACGGAGTTGAGGAAGTCCATGATGACCAGGTTGAAGTAGATGAAGCTGGAGGGGGATTTCCGGATGCCCAAGTTCAGCAGGACGATGAAGTTGAGGAGACTGAGGGGGAAGTTGAGGATGGAGATGGAGGGCAGGGCGATGTAGAGGACGCGGTTTAGTTCCTGCAGTTTGGACATGCTGTGTTCGAGATTCATGGAGATACGCTCTCAAAGTTTCAAGGAGATACAATCAATAATCACGGCCAACAGCACGATGATATCAAACAAAACGTCACAACATACACGGCGGTTTAAAACCACTTGTTTTGGGGATCTCTTCTAAGGAAAGTACTCTAAGCAAAAGTTGAGAGCTGCAAATATCAAATTACGGTGTTCTAGTGAGGTACCGTACGCACTTCTCAACGAAATCTAACTATGAATCGGCTGCACAGATAGGTTAGTGTGTAATACAAATCCTGGACTGTAATGAGCTCCTGGTCTTTCATTTCATGGCGTATGGGTCAGAGATTAGAAAAAAATCATAAAAACTGAAGTTTTAGTCCACAAACTTACCAGATTTGTGCGATGCAATGTCCTGGATCACATCAAAGCTCGCCTGATCCACCCACACGGCATCAGATCGGCACCCACCAGGGCAAGGCTTGCTGATCCACTCTGTTTCCGGGAAGCCTCGCCCATCCAGAATGATGGAGCTAGCACCTGTCATGAGCACAGTGGGTGCCTGGGCCATCTTCTCGAGCTGTAGGGAGGAGGCGTTATCTTTAAAGGTGTGATGTTATCATGTCATACAATACCTTAGGAGGTGTATTTATAAAGGTTGTAATTTGGGGATTTTCAGAAAAATCCCCATTTTTATATCACCCACCATGAAATTTCGAAATGACATCATTATCATATGTTTCAAGAGTAATGATTTGAAAAATCCCCATATTTTCAACCTACCAAAATTTTAAACACCGAATAAATTCACCTCCTAAGGTACATAATGTCATGGTCCAGGCCCTTCAACTATCCTTTGAACTTTTCTTCGACTGGCTGGTTTTGGACTATTTTTTATTCAAGCAGATATATCATATACTTGTGTTTGATAGACATTTTTTCCGCGGGGACAAAGTCTGGAAACTTTATAATATCATTTAGATAGACTGCGATCATGGAATACCTCCCATTTCTTGAGGGAGGGGACGGCAACAAAAACGTCAAAAAGATCCGAAAAAGTGACACAAAGACTACAAAACGCGGTAGAAAGTGTCCAAACGCGTTAAAACGCCCGAATAATGTCCCCCTAGAGCAGGAAGGTATAGTAGCAGAAGAAAGACACACCAATTACTGACAGAAATCAGTACTATTCCTACCTGCAGCATCTGAAAGTGGCTATCCAACACTAGGAGAATACTCTCGTCCGAGTCCCCGTCAAAGGAACACCTTTGAGTGTCCAGCGCACAGGAAAAGTCCTCCGAATCACACTCTCGAATGAGGGAGTTGGAGGGGGAGCTCAGTTGGCAGAAGTCCAGCAGCCCAGCCCCCGGGACACACCCCTCCGAGGCAGCGTTGAACTCTGACCCGCACTCCCGCAGCGGGTCGTGCGTTGTTATGGTACCCGTCAGGAAGAGCTCCTCGCCCGCCACCACGTGGAATGTGCCCGACTTTGGCATGATGCCAGTGGAGAGGGAGAGGGAGGGGAGTTCGTCGTCTTCACGGAGGGAAATCTGAAGTGAAGTACCAGTCAAAACAGTGTACTTAATAGAGAAATCTGAAGTGATGTACCAGTCAAAACAGGTACTCAGTAAGTTTCAGTAGCGATAGATACAGAGTGAAGTGAAGTGACGTGTGAAATAAGGCTGCCCGCTGCTCTCAACCACCACACAGTTACAGCCGTCAAATGACTCCATCTCATTCATGAATACAGATAAATGGTGACACGAAGGGGGTGCCAGATAGTAACGGGTTGCTGGATCTCTTCTTGACTCTAATCGGACCCTGGACTTGTTTTAGTGCACATACAAACAAAAGACACCATTAAGTGAGGAATATAGTTGTCAGCAAGAACCAATCTGTTTGTGCAGAATAACGTTGGTAAGGTGGACACTGAGGTTATCCTGGGTTACATCATTAGCTCGAGCGAAGGACTTCCACACGAGGAAAACTCCCACGGAAAGGGGCAGGATTCTCCGACCCAAGATGGAGTAGTTCCTCAGGAACACCGCTAAAATGAGGTGAAGTTATTAATTAAGTGGGGGACCGAGGGTGAGGTACTGCGGGTTGGGGACTGAGGCTGAGGGGGACTGAACGCAATGTGAGAATGTGGACATGGTGGAAATAGCTGAAGATGTTTATTGTAGGCCAAGTGCCAACGCTAATTTTTCAAGAAAGCAGATGAAATTGCGAGCATCCATCATGTCATAGGACTGAAAAGTAACCACCGATTAAAGCCTTATACCAACGTACATAAAGCGTTGGTAGATTTCGTATTCCCGATTTCATAGGTCGACACGAATTTGTTCATCTTAACTTCATTGCTGCTGATCAGAAAGTCATTGATAGCTGGAACCCACCACCTGAGAGACAATGGGTGAGGAATACTGAAATAAGAATTGGCACAGAGCCAGTTTGACTTCGGGTCGCCCCAGTTCATGTATGACACCATCCCTATTAGCAGGAATAGCAAATATAATACTAGTTGCCATGGTTCCACCCCTTACTCCCTTAGCAACAGGGGCAGCAAATACCGGTTGCCATGTTCAGACCGGTTGCCATGTTCAGACCCCTTAGCAACAAGGGTTGATACTAACCGGTTGACAGGGTTCCATCCCTTAGCAACAGGGGAAGATACTAACCGGTTGACAGGGTTCCATCCCTTAGCAACAGGGGATGATACTAAGCGGTTGCCATGGTCCCATCCCTTAGCAACAGGGGAAGATACTAACCGGTTGCCATGGTTCCATCCCTTAGCAACAGGGGATGATACTAACCGGTTGCCATGGTCCCATCCCTTAGCAACAGGAGAAGATACTAACCGGTTGACAGGGTTCCATCCCTTAGCAACAGGGGATGATACTAACCGTTACCATGGTCCCACCCCTTAGTAACAGGCGAAGATACTAACCGGTTGCCATGGTCCCAGCCCTTAGCAACAGGGGATGATACTTACCGGTTGCCGTGGTCCCACCCCTTAGCAACAGGGGATGATATGGAAGGCGTATCACGGGCAGTAGGGTATGAGGGAGGAGGGAGTAAGGAGTAGGGGGAATCTAGAACTCCCATCACATACAATCGACCAATACCTGGCGTGGATATGTTTTATTAAATTTAAACAACAGTTCAAATTAGAATTACGAATATTTCAAACAAAACGGTGGAAAAATCATAAGATATTTCATCATAAATATCGTGAGAAATCACCCACTAAATTAACAAGGTTGCCATACTGTATTCAATTCAATAACAAGGTTTCAAGTCATTTCAACTAACCAGACAGTAAGGTTTGATGAGCGTCTCTGTTGTACCGGACCATACCCACCTTTTCGTGGGTCACATCAAGCAAACCCAGCAGAGAAGAGTTACCCGACAGCTCTAGGGATGGAAAGTTTAATAAAGAACAACCCACATGGCGACTTGAGCAGAAAGGGAGGCGGCAATTTTACTTCATTTCAATGATTACTGATTAGGGAAAAAATTTAATCATTTTTACCACCAAGAAATTAAGTTTCTTTTAAACAAAACCGCAGTTCCACTGACCTACAACAACCGAGCCGTGCGGTATACTGCTAACATTCTGGTGGAAGAAGACAGGGTTTACAAGGTTATCTGCGAAGAAGTCCGGTCCGATGTCCTCGGGCTGTTCGTCCGGAGGGTAGGATGTGGAGATCCAGGAGGAGGGTCGGGGTGTGGTGGGGATGTACGACAAGGAGGCAACTACCTGAATGTATTTAATGGTAGATTGAGAGATCCGTATAGGCCAGTATCACGCCAGTATCAGGTCAATATCACGCCAGTATAATAGATGTTTTTGATAGGTGTTTATTGTATTGCTTTCATCTTGGTTCATGAGTGTGGTAATGTTGAATTGCCCAAATAAATGTGAAAATTTCTCATATTTGATATTTTCTAAACTCTTTCTATTTTATCATTTGTATATGACCAATTCCTGCTTAATTCCCACCTCCGATCTGATGGAAGAGAAGGCAGGAGTGTGGTAGGCGAGACCTCCTGATGCTACCTTGCGCAGCTTGTACCCTGGAATCAGTGGAGAAATATGAAAGGTACCTTAATAAAATATGTTGGAATCGATGACAAAATTTCATAATATGTCAATTGTCAAATATACCATTCTACGGTAATTGGGGGAGTGAGGCTGGATGAATCGTGGTAAATTCTGCTGACCCACCTCTGTCAGTAATGTTTGACAGACACTTCTGACTCGCATCCCGTTTACTATCTGGCACAGCAATGGTTACATGAGATGAGGAGTTGTAGCACGCTATATGGATCCCACTATCTGCTTTGTCATGAGTATCTGGCGTACAGGACTCCGGTGAAGTCCCAGTTACTGCCACTTTCTCCACAGCGTCTTGTGAATCAGTGCCTTGGCACTGAGCCAGCATGTCAGACGAGCAGTTGACACCGAACATGGAGCCCGCAAACTCAGAGTGGTGCTGGTGCAGCAAAGTCCCTCGCACGTAGGCTGCCTTCATGACGTCACGAAGACTATGTATGCCTGGGAAGGGTTTGGATTGGTTTGAGTGTCATTTCAGGCCTGGGAATTATAAAATGAATTGAAAAGCGACTTCTAACCTCACCTCTATAAAGTTCAGTAATTTTATGGATAGATGCTTCGAGGCGATGTATGCGGGTAATTGGAATCGGTAATATCGGTATCATCGTTAATTACCGAGTACTTGGAATCGGTAATATCGGTATCACGCTTACCGAGTACTGTAAATCGGTAATATCGGTATCACGCTTACCGAGTACGTAGCCAGAGAGCGTATCTCCCAGACTGTGTCCGATAGCCCCGTGGACAGACAGCCCGGCTCTCTGCAACACGTCAACAAGTCCTACAACGAATGCAGACAGTCCGACGAACAGCGAGACAACATCCTCGTTAATACTGGAATCCTGGGGAGTACAGGTCTCATCAGATGGTGGTATGTCATGTGGTATGTAGAATGGTATGGCATGTGGTATGACAAATGGTATGCCATAGCCCGTATGGTATGCCATGTGGCATACCATACGATATGCCATATCATATGCCATATTATATGGTATGCATATGATTATGCATCCTTCAATATTTCACACGCTCCAAGAAGTTCGCATGATATTTCCTATTCACACGATATTTACAATTCAATCAGTTATTAACTCAATGCAGAATGAACGAGGTATAAACACAATAGTACTGTTTAACTCCAAACACATACAAATTGCAGCTCAATTTTGCTTTTGAAAATTATGTACAAACATTGAAGTACTCATGAACATTACACTTATTGCTTTGTTGCACAACAACACGCACAGACACATGAAACAGACGAAAAATTAAAATTAAAATAAAAAAAATACGCCATTTCCCAAATATTTTATTATTGCATGTGCTGCTGTAGCTGAGATGGACAAGGTTCCATTCTGCTATCTCACTCAGTTTAGAAGACATTAAATTAATCATAAAGCAGGAGGCTCTGTTGGGGACCATGAATATATTTATAAAGGAGTACTCTGCGGGAAACCCCCTCTACGCCTCGTTCATTAGCTTTATTTCTATTTTCAGCTATCGGATGATTTCAATAATGCGACGATTTGAGCGAGTTAAAGGAGCCTGGTGATTAAACATGATGCGGAGTGCCGACGATTCGGACGAGTAAAATCAAAAGAATGAGGTGATTTTATTAACAATGCTGACGATTCGAACCAGTAAAAGAATCGGAGGATTCTAATACTATAAGCATTTTCAGAATTCCGAGAAAATCGACAGACATTTGACATTCACACGTCATATTATTGAAAAGTTTGATGAAATCGAAGAATGACGAAGTTTTTGAAAAAGAATTTCGATTTACAAGTTTAAACATTAGGATGAACAGAGCATTGAACCGGAATACCTGTAAGCTAGCTGCAGGGCACACTCCACAGGATGCCGCTACACCAAGTTATATTTGGATCGAGTGATATTATAAAGGAGCAGTTGAATGAATGAATGAATGAATGAATGAAATGATCGAGAAAGTGGCATACAGTGCAGCATATACATACCAAATTTGGTCGCGCGCAGCACCACCACCTATTTCAGATCTAACAGTACGGATAAACCCCACACAACCCCAATTCACGGTCTCTGCTAAGGCACCCGTAACGTTCGTCGATCGATCTTTAATGCCTTTTTGTAAATCAAAAAGGCGATTCTGAGACGCAAAAAATTACGCCATTTCCCAAATAATATATTACTGTATGTGCTGCTGTAGCTGAGATGGACAAGGTTCTACCATCTCACTCAGTTTAGAAGACATTAAATTAATCATAAAGCAGGAGGCTCTGTTGGGGACCATGAATATATTTATGAAGGAGTACTCTGCGGGAAACCCCTTCTCCGCCACGTTCATTAGCTATTATTTCTATTTTCAGCTATCGGATGATTTCAATAATGCGACGATTTGAGCGAGTAAAATAAAGGAGCCTGGTGATTAAACATGATGCAGAGTGCCGACGATTCGGACGAGTAAAATCAAAAGAATGAGGTGATTTCATTCGAACCAGTAAAAGAATCGGAGGGTTCCACTGCTATTTGCATATTCATATCCAATAACCAAGTAGTCTTACATCGTTAGCACACCGAATTAGAACGCCTAATTAGCATAAATTCAATTATTATAAGTTGGGATGGCACACTGGATTTGCTAAATTCTCCTAGAGAGGAATTATAGGGCGGATAGAATGAAAATGATCACAACCATTGTCTCCTCCAATCCTCCAATATCATTGGTGTAGCTGATCCGTATAACCTGTAAATATATATCAACACAATGCGTCATGCAGGCGAGCGGTGTCATATATAGAGCAAATAACCATATTTTCACAAGCTGCCGCCTACCCAAGCTCCAGAAGGAAGCGATTGAGAGAATGGCGGACTCATTACTAATCATACCCTTCATTGTTCCTGCCATTTCCGCTCCTTCAACAACCCCGCAGAATATTACTAAGCTGTCGAGAGAGAAGTCACATTCATGATTTAATATATAAAATTAGTTTCGTAACGGCACCAATCCTCTGTGCGCGGCTCCGCGCTAACTAATGAGCCAGTAAAGTACGGAGGCTACGATAGATCACACTAAACCACCGGGAACCATTGTTTGACTAAGGGAGCATTGTTTGATCTCGGTGTGCTGAGGGTGCTCCGCTTTGTTATGCAAATATCTATCACATATCCAAGATGTTTATAAACCAGGACCTCAAGAATAGCTGGTTCAGTTGCGCCCGATTAAATAACGTTTCTCACTCGTACTTATCTAATCAGGGCTATTTCCTGCTCTTTTGGTTGTACAACTCCCGGCAACTTGATAATCTGTCGACGGACAGTTACCGGTCGCTTAACGGTCGATTAACGGACGGTTACCACCCACGGACAGTTACCGGTCGGTTGACGGATACTTAACGGACAGACAGTTACCGGTTGGTTACCGGTCACTGACCGGTCACTTAACGGTCGGTTACCGCCCACGGACAGTTACCGATCGGTTACCGGTCACTTGACGGTCAATTAACGGACGGTTGACGCCCACGGGGAGTTACCGGTCGGTTAACGGTCGGTTACCGGTCACTTAACGGTCGGTCAACGGACGGTTACCGCCCACGGGCAGTTACCCGACTCAGAAGACGACGCCAACCCCCTCAAACATCCTGGAAGTTGATGAATCCAAATTCGAGAATAGGAAGTATAATCGGGAACGACGTGTTAGTGTTAAGGGGAAGTGGGTTTAGTGTGTGCTTGGTGGTTGCTGTCGGAACAGTGGGGACTGCTTCCTTGTTGAGTTTCCAGGGAACGGGCGAGACAAACACACCCTCACCCGTCTCATCAAGAAGTACGTTCTACTAGGAACCGTCATCCTGACATACAAATAGAAGGGTTACGGCTCCCTATTTCTCAGCAATCAGCATGGTTTCACCCATCTGGTGGTCAATCACAGAAGAGGCTTCGTGGACCCACTCGCTGGTGTGCACACCAACACATGTGACGGCATGTGGTTTCATGCCAAGAAGCACATGCGGCTTGGAACTGGACGCAGCCGATTCGACTCCTCTAGCATTGCGATTGCTCTGTGTGAATTCATGTGGGTGAAGAAGCAAAACCTTACCAGAACTGGTCCTTCCATCATGGACAGAACTTCAGCAAGGAGATCCCTGAACTGATGAGACGAATTTTTAATGATATATAATATCGTATTTTACCGTATATTTGAGTTAAACTTTGTTTTATTAGCTGATGCGGCGTATTAGGGGCTAATTCATATAATTTAAATGTTAAAATTTCCAGCTTAGTGCAACAGTCACTTACCCATGATAAACGGATGGTAATTTCTTACTCATCAGTTAAACGATGTGCCATATACTATATAATTATATGTGTTTGTCAATGGAAATATATTATAGGATAATCAAACACCCTTAGGATACGTTTATATGAATTATCACACGAGCGAAGCGAGTGTGATAATTCGAATTATTGCTCGAGCCGAAGGCGAGTGCAATAATTCCAATTATCACTCGAGCCGAAGGCGAGTGTGATAATTGATATAAACGTATCCTTAGGGTGTTTGATTAATCTATTATATAACGTGAGAAACGGGCGGAGATCTACACTGGTTTTTTCCAATAAAAAGCAAATTTAGAAGCTTTCAAATATAAAAACCCTTTGAGCTAGAGAGTAGAGGGCCTGAAATTGACTTAGGAAAGTATCAAGATTGGCCAGGAATCTTAGATTAGATGGTGAAGAGTGGCTATGTTTATCTAAATTTGCCTTCAAAGTATGCATAAAACGTAAGTACGGAATCTTCATAAACTTTGCTCATCTTTTGATTCAACTAGGTACTATATAAAGTGATTGTCGATTGAAATGTGTAGCAACATCAAAACAAAATTGAAAGATCATTTCTGTGTACGTGTGTAACGCCGTAACGTATGCACATTTATAGGCAAATTGTAGTGAGGGTAAGTAGGTGCACGGCTCATATAACGACTACCGGGTATATACAAACTTATGAAACCAAAACAAGATTTAACATAATAAATGTATTCACGTATACACTGGTGTATCGTTATGGAGTGAGAGGAAGTGGTCTTGCTGGCACGTGGGTGCGCGGCTCATATAATGACCAACAAGTATAAATAAACTCATGAAACCAAAACAAGATAACGTAAGAACGTAATACGTATACACTGGTGAATCCTAACGGATGTATCTTAATGGAGTGGGAGCAAGTGGTCTTACTGGCACGTGGGTGCGCGGCTCATATAACGACTACCGGGTATACATAAACTCATGACACCAAAAAAGATAACATATAATAAATGTATACACTGGTGTATCGTAATGGCGTGAGAGCAAGTTCTGTTACTGGCACGTGGGTGCGCGGCTCATATAATGACCAACAAGTATACATAAACTCATGAACCCAAAACAAGATAACACAATATGTATACACTGGTGTATCGTAATGGAGTGAGAGCATTGAGCAAGTGGTCTTACTGCTTAACTGGCACGTGCGTGCGCGGCTCATATAAAGACTAACGTGAACGGTGAATGCATAAACTCATGAAACCAAAACAAGATAACATAAGATGTATACACTGGTGAATGCTAATGGATGTATAAGGTGTATAAGATACACTGGTGTATGGGAGTGAGAGAACTAAAAGTCAGATTGAAATGATAAATACGAATAACAAAATTCTAAAGTTTTGATTTTTGGGGTGTGATAATTTTTCAAAGGTGTGATAACTGTTCTTTGAGGGGTGTGATAACTGCAGTTATCACACACCTGGAAAATTATCACACCCCAAAATTTCGAAAATTTTAAAATCTTATGAAAATTATTAATTGACCCCTAAACTCCATTTTTGGAAGCCGTTATATAACAAAAATTATCAGAGCAAGAATTATAACGATCGTTATATATTATAGGATAATCAACACCTTTTGGATACGTTTATATGAATTATCACACGAGCGAAGGGAGTGTGATAATTGAATATTGCTCGAGCCGAAGGCGAGTGTATTCCAATTATCACTCGAGCCGAAGGCGAAAGTGTGATAATTGATATAAACGTATCCTCAGGGTGTTTGATTAATCTATTATATAACGTGAGAAACGGGCGGAGATCTGCCACTGGTTTTCCAATAAAAAGCAAATTTAGAAGCTTTTAAATATAAAAACCCTTTGAGCTAGAGAGTAGAGGGCCTGAAATTGACTCATGAAAATATCAAGATTAGCCAGGAATTTTAGATTAGATGGTGAAGAGTTGCTATGTATATCTAAATTTGCCTTCAAAGTATGCATAAAACGTAAGTACGGAATCTTTATGAACTTTGCTCATATCTTTTGATTCAACTAGGTACTATAAAGTGATTGTCGATTGAAATGTGTAGCAACATCAAAACAAAATTGAAAGATCATTTCTGTGTAAGTGTGTAACGCCGTAACGGATGCACATTTATAGGCAAATTGTAGACTAGTAGTGAGGGTAAGTAGGTGCACGGCTCATATATCGACAACCGGGTATACAAAAACTCATGAAACCAAAACAAGATAACAAAATAAATGTATACGCTGCTACACTGATGTATCGTAATGGAGTGAGAGCAATTGGTCTTACTGGCACGTGGGTGCGCGGCTCATATAATGACCAACAAGTATACATAAACTCATGAAACCAAAACAAGATATTAACCCAATACGTATACACTGATGTATCGTAATGGAGTGAGAGCAAGTGGTCTTACTGGCACGTGGGTGCGCGGCTCATATAATGACCAACAAGTATACATAAACTCATGAAACCAAAACAAGATAACGTAATACGTATACACTGATGTATCGTAATGGAGTGAGAGCAAGTGGTCTTACAGGCACGTGGGTGCGCGGCTCATTTTACTGACAAACAAGTATACATAAACCTCATGAAACCAAAACAAGATAACATAATATGTATACACTGGTGTATTGATTTAGAGCAAGTTGTTTTACTGTTTTTACTGGCACGTGAGGTGCGGCTCATATAATGACTAACGAACGGTGAATGCATAAACAAGTTAACGTAAGATGTATACACTGGTGTATCGTGTGATAGAGTGACAGCATTGACTAAAGAGTCAGATTTAAATGATTTTAAATAGTCAATAAATACGTGAATCGAAAAAACTTGAAGCTTTAATTTTTGAGTGTGATAATTTTTGGAAGAGTGTGTTAACTGTTCTTACGAGGGGTGTGATAACTGTACAGTTATCACACACCTGGAAAAATTATATCATTGTCTCAAAATTTCGAAAATTTTAAAATCTTATGAAAATTATTAATTGACCCCTAAACTCCATTTTTGAAGCCGTTATATAACAAAAATTATCAGAGCAAGAATTATATAACGATCGTTATATAATATACATTATCATCTAGTAAGTGCCATTAAAGCATCAAATTTTTTAAATTTTTGACTAATTGGGGGGGGTTATGGGGGGGGGACCATTTTTTAA
>WFMF01000336.1:145101-189539 GCA_011033025.1 Beroe forskalii
GGCGCGAGTGATATTATAAAGGAGCAGTTGAATGAATGAAAATGATCGAAAAAGTGACATACAGTGAAGCATATACATATCAAATTTGGTCGCGCGCAGCACCACCACCTAGTCCAAATTTAGCAGAACGGATAAACCCCACACAACCCCAATTCATCACAGTCTCTGCTAAGGCGCCCGTAACGTTCGTCGATCGATCTTTAATGCCTTTTTGTAAATCAAAAAGGCGATTTTGAGATAATCACGCCATTTCCAAAATATTATATTATTGCATGTGCTGCTGTAGCTGAGATGGACAAGGTTCCATTCTGCTATCTCACTCAGTTTAGAAGACATTAAATTAATCATCAAGCAGGAGGCTCTGTTGGGGACCATGCATATATTTATGAAGGAGTACTCTGCGGGAAACCCCTTCTCCGCCACGTTCATTAGCTTTATTTCTATTTTCAGCTATCGGATGATTTCAATAATGCGACGATTTGAGCGAGTAAAATAAAGGAGTCTGGTGATTAAACATGATGCAGAGTGCCGACGATTCGGACGAGTAAAATCAAAAGAATGAGGTGATTTTATTAACAATGATGACGATTCGAACCAGTAAAATAATCGGAGGATTCTACTGCTATTAGCATATTCAGAATTCCGAGAAAATCCACAGACATTCGACATTCATACACGTCATATTATTGAAAAGTTTGATGAAATCGAAGAATGACGAAGTCTTTGAAAAAGAATCCGTTTACAAGTTTAAACATAAGGATGAACAGAGCATTGAACCCGAATACCTGTAAGCTAGCTGCAGGGCACACTCCACAGGATGCCGCTACACCAAGCTATATTGGCGCGAGTGATATTATAAAGGAGCAGTTGAATGAATGAAAATGATCGAAAAAGTGACATACAGTGAAGCATATACATATCAAATTTGGTCGCGCGCAGCACCACCACCTAGTCCAAATTTAGCAGAACGGATAAACCCCACACAACCCCAATTCATCACAGTCTCTGCTAAGGCGCCCGTAACGTTCGTCGATCGATCTTTAATGCCTTTTTGTAAATCAAAAAGGCGATTTTGAGATAATCACGCCATTTCCAAAATATTATATTATTGCATGTGCTGCTGTAGCTGAGATGGACAAGGTTCCATTCTGCTATCTCACTCAGTTTAGAAGACATTAAATTAATCATCAAGCAGGAGGCTCTGTTGGGGACCATGCATATATTTATGAAGGAGTACTCTGCGGGAAACCCCTTCTCCGCCACGTTCATTAGCTTTATTTCTATTTTCAGCTATCGGATGATTTCAATAATGCGACGATTTGAGCGAGTAAAATAAAGGAGTCTGGTGATTAAACATGATGCAGAGTGCCGACGATTCGGACGAGTAAAATCAAAAGAATGAGGCGATTTTATTAACAATGATGACGATTCGAACCAGTAAAAGAATCGGAGGATTCCACTGCTATTAGCATATTCAGAATTCCGAGAAAATCGATAGACATTCATCATTCATACAAGTCATTCCCGCCCTGGCCAGGGCGGTAACCCCCCGCGGTAAAAAGAAAACTGGCCAGGGGTATAAGTTAGAGATTTGAGTGTCACAGGGTGATAGATATAATATATATATATCATGATAATTGGGAGCAAATTTAAAACGATGAGATCTCAAGAACGGGAAATGGTAGAGCCATGATCGAGGTCAGGTTTTGTTGATCTAAGATGGGAAAATGTTATAGGCTATAAGAGAAGTTCTGGTGACGTCATTTTCACGTCATTATGACGTCATCAACTTAGCGAAATTTTATTGCTTTTTTTTAGCGAAAATAGGCTATTTTGAGCGCATTTTTCACCAAGAAGCGAAGGAGATAGTTTCTGATTTTTCGGAATGATTTTTTAGCAAATTTAAAGAGCTTTCAGAAAATCATATGGATCATTAGCTATCTCGATTTTTTCATCGAGATATATGCGATTTTCTAAGGTACGGTGAAAAATCAATTTCAAAATTTTAGAGAAAACTTAAACGGGTGATATGTCAAGAACTGCAGCTTATCTTGAGATGAGACCGGTCAAAGTATGTTGTACTAAGGCGGAATTGTCTTATAGGCTATATGGGAAGTTGGTTTGAGCTTATTTGGGTGCTGTGATGACGTCATCAAAATCGCGTAAAACCAGCCTAAAATAGCGTGTATTTTGTGAGAACGCTATTTTGCGCTACTTTTTACATCTCCAACTCATAGAGTTTTCATCGGATTGTGGGTCCCGAATAACGGGGTCCGAATAACGGGGGTCCGAATAACGGGGGTCCGAATATCGGTGGTCCGAAAACGGGGGGAATAACGGGGTCCGAGTAAAACGGGGTCCGAATAACGGGGTCCGAATATCGGGGGTCCGAGTAACGGGGATCCGAAAAACGGGGGTCCGAATAACGGGGGTCCGAATAACGGTGAAATATACACGTGAGTTCACGCGGACGTTTTGTAGAAATTAGGGGATTTGGAAGAAATTGATATTTACGCAGGATTTTCGACTTGATTATGTTGAAATGAGTTTAAATACGACCACGCAATATGAAATTAGATCTGGTTGTCATATTTTAGCACGTGAGTACACGGACGTTTTGTAGAAATTAGGACGGAAGAAATTGATATTTACACGGGATTTTCGACTTGGTTACGTTGAGATGAGTTCAAATACGACTAATGCACGTGAAATTAGATCTGGTTGCTATATTTCAGCACGTGAGTACACAGGACGATTTGTAGAAATTAAGACATATCAATTCTAGTAATTCCAAGTTAGAATAAGCTAAGTTTTGGACTTCAGGGTGATTTATGTGTGGGTTAGACTTATGTGTGGGCTAGTAACGAGGTCTGACCACGTGAGGGCAAGTTACGTGGGTCCAAACCGCCTTTGGGCAAATAACATGGGTTCAAACCATACATCTGTCAAGATATCATTAAACATGTTGGACGGAAGAGTTAGCAACCCCCTTCAAGTGGGTTTGGATGTGACAACGGAACCCGAACAGAGACAAATGGGCTGATCACATCCAAACCAGCGGGGGGTTACTAGACCAACCGTCCAACGGTTTTGGTGGTTATTATTGAAAAGTTTGATGAAATTGAAGAATGACGAAGTTTTTGAAAAAAATCGATTTACGAGTTTAAACATTGGGATGAACAGAGCATTGAACCAGAATACCTGTTAAAGTTAGCAAATAGCAGCGGCAGTGCACACTGCACAGGATGCCACTACACCAAGTTATATTGGCGTGAGTGATATTATAAAGGAGCAGTTGAATGAATGAAATGATCGAAAAAGTGACATACAGTGCAGCATACATACCAAATTTGGTCGCGCGCAGCACCACCACCTATTTCAGATTTAAAAGTACGGATAAGGAGCCATCCTTAAAGGACGTCCGCATATTTCGGTCATCTTAGACCCCTTCCTTCCCCTAGTCCGCAAACGTCCGCTTTTCAGAAACCCCTCCCTCCCCCCAGGACGTCCGCATTTTTCATGAAAATCTTTTGGGTCATCATTTCTGGGCCCGAAATTTCACGATTTTCTAGTGAAATGACCGTCAAATCGGCCAGAATTTCCATAATTTGCGGACGTCCGCATTTGGCCAAACACCCCCCTCCCCCTATGTCCGCAAACGTCCGCATTGGCGAGACTCCCCCTCCCCCCTCATTGCGGACGTCCTTTATGGATGGCCCCTAAAGGTAGTATACACACAACCCCAAATCAACACGATCTCTGCGTATCCTCTTCAATGCCTTTTTGTAAATCAAAAAGGCGATTTGGAGACGCAATAGTTTATATCATTTCCCAAATATTTTATTATTGCATGTGCTGCTGTAGCTGAGATGGACAAGGTTCCATTCTGCTATCTCAGCAAGTTTAGGAGACATTAAATTAATCATAAAGCAGGAGGCTCTGTTGGGGACCATGAATATATTTATAAAGGAGTACTCTGCGGGAAACCCCCTCTACGCCTCGTTCATTAGCTATATTTCTATTTTCAGCTATCGGATGATTTCAATAATGCGACGATTTGAGCGAGTAAAATAAAGGAGTCTGGTGATTAAACATGATGCAGAGTGCCGACGATTCGGACGAGTAAAATCAAAAGAATGAGGTGACTTTATTAACAATGATGACGATTCGAACCAGTAAAAGAATCGGAGGATTCCACTGCTATTTGCATATTAATATCCAATAACCAAGTAGTCTTCTTACATCGTTAGCACACCGAATTAGAACACCTAATTAGCATAAATTCAATTAGTATAAGTTGGAATGGCACACTGGATTTGCTAAATTCTCCTAGAGAGGAATTATAGGGCGGATAGAATGAAAATGATCACAACCATTGTCTCCTCCAATCCTCCAATATCATTGGTGTAGCTGATCCGTATAACCTGTAAATATATATCAACACAATGCGTCATGCAGGCGAGCAGCGAGCGGTGTCATATATAGAGCAAATAACCATATTTTCACTAGCTGCCGCCTACCCAAGCTCCAGAAGGAAGCGATTGAGAGAATGGCGGAGTCATTACTAATCATACCCTTCATTGTTCCTGCCATTTCCGCTCCTTCAACAACCCCGCAGAATATTACTAAGCTGTCGAGAGAGAAGTCACAATCATGATTTAATATATAAAATTAGTTTCGTAACGGCACCAATCCTCTGTGCGCGGCTCCGCGCTAACTAATGAGCCAGTAAAGTACGGAGGCTACGATAGATCACACTAAACCACCGGGAACCATTGTTTGACTAAGGGAGCATTGTTTGATCTCGGTGTGCTGAGGGTGCTCCACTTTGTTATGCAAATATCTATCACATATCCAAGGTGTTTATAAACCAGGATCTCAAGAATAGCTGGTTCAGTTGCGCCCGATTAAATAACGTTTCTCACTCGTTGTTCTTATCTAATCAGGGCTATTTCCTGCTCTTTTGGTTGTACAACTCCCGGCAACTTGGTAATCTGTCGACGGACAGTTACCGGTCGGTTACCCGTCGGTTAACGGTCGGTTACCGGTCACTTAACAGTTAACAGTCGCTTAACGGACGGTTACCACCCACGGACAGTTACCGGTCGGTTGACGGATACTTAACGCACAGACAGTTACCGGTTGGTTACCGGTCACTGACCGGTCACTTAACGGTCGGTTACCGCCCACGGACAGTTACCGATCGGTTACCGGTCACTTGACGGTCAATTAACGGACGGTTGACGCCCACGGGGAGTTACCGGTCGGTTAACGGTCGGTTACCGGTCACTTAACGGTCGGTCAACGGACGGTTACCGCCCACGGGCAGTTACCCGACTCAGAAGACGACGCCAACCCCCTCAAACATCCTGGAGGTTGATGAATCCAAATTCGAGAAGAGGAAGTATAATCGGGAACGATGTGTTAGTGTTAAGGGGAAGTGGGTTTAGTGTGTGCTTGGTGGTTGCTGTCGGAACAGCGGGGACTCCTTCCTTGTTGAGTTTCCAGGGAACATGAGAGACAAACACACCCTCACCCGTCTCATCAAGAAGTAAGGTTTTCTAACTCTTTTACCCAAACCCAAATCTCCTCCTGAACTATGTTTTATTAAGAACTGGAGACCTATTACGCTACTAAACGTAGATTATAAGATCTTTACTCATGTTATTAAGAACAGGCTGATCAAAACTATCCCACACCTCATTGATAAAGCTCAAGCAGGGGTTCAAGCTGGGAAAAGCGCATCAGACAATCTCATCCTGATGAGCTTAGTCCTAGAGCACTTCAATCAACATCCCAATGAGGAAGGGCTGCTGCTTCAAGTCGACTTCGAAAAGGCCTTCGACTCGATTGAGCACGGTTTTCTATTTAAAGTACTGGAGGCAATGGGAATTGGTGAGTATCTTATTAAACTAATAAAAGTTGCGTTCCACGGGTGTATGTCTTATGCAAATGTCAATGGGCATCTAAGTAGTCCAATTTATCTTTTGAGAGGACTTCATCAGGGAAGCCCCCTCTCACCCCTCCTGTTTCTTTTAGTAGCCCAAGTCGTCTCTAATAAACTCCAATTATGTCAAGATGTCAACGGTATTAAGATTGATGGGGTGGATATTCTCTTAAGCCTGTTCGCAGACGACACTGATATATTTCTCCAAGCAAATTTCCATACAGTTGATGCAGTTATTCGAGAACTAAAGAGCTTCGGGCTCCACTCGGGTTGTAACCCCAATGTAGGAAAGACGTGTTGCGTCCCATTGGGCAAGTCGTATAACTTAAACCTTTTAAGGGATTTTAAAGGAAGGAAGTTTGGAGATGAGTTTTAAGAGCTCCTTCACGGCTCTGGGTATTACCTTTAGTAACAAGAGTTCTGTGGAGGAAATTGTAGAATTTAACTACACCGGTAAAACTCGAAAAGGCGAAGTCCTGGGCTGAGATATGGAGAAAGAGAGATCTAACCTCTTTGGGAAAGTCACAATTATCAAGTCACTTATTCTGTCTCAAATTGTTTATGTCATAGTTCCATTACCTAGACCCCATCCAACGATCATAAATAAGCTGAATACCATTATCTTTAACTTCCTATGGGGTAGTAAAAGGGACAAAATTAGGAGAGATGTGGTGACTCGGTCACGTCAGGAGGGGGGTCTAGACTTTTTCAACATTGATGACTTCATTCTTAGTCTTAAATTATCCGTAATTGGTAAAATTTTTGATAACTCCTTTAGCCATCTATGGAAGGATCTCATAGTCAACCAGCTTCGTTACCCTAACTATCCATTAATTTCTATTGAAAATTATAGAGCGAAGCCTACAGGAAAATTTTTAATTGATATGTTGAATTGTGTTTTGCGAGTTGAAAAATAAAACTGCGATTAAATCTGGCAGTGGGATTGATCACTGTGTTTGGGGTAGTAAGGTGATCACTGGGGCGTGGAAAAGCCTCTATGGAATGATACGCTTATCGGCAGCGGGGTTCTCTATCTTTCACAATTTTAAACTTCAAAACCCTCCTACTCTCTTGTCACTCAGTGAACTCTGCGCTAAGTGGAATGTACCACCTGATAGTATCTCTGAGAGCGAGTACACCATGATAAAGTGGGCGATTAAAGAGTTCTTTAGGATATATAATACACCAGGAGTGTTGAACATGGAGACGAATCTATCTATGATAACAAACAGGGTGCGTGAAGGCCCTTTAAAGGGACAATATTTTAGGGAGCTTATCACCATTAGTCACAACCCAGATTGTCTCACTCCACTCAAAGACTGGTGTAAAACCCTTGATAAGTCCGACATAGATTGGTGTAAAGTTTTTATTTCCTTTTCCTATCAAACAACTATAAACTATAAACTTATACAATTCCAATATAAGCTCCTTATGAGAATATCGACAAGTAGATACATGAGGTTTAAGATGAATATAGACAAAGTGAGTCCGCGCTGCTGTCAGTGTCAAATAAACCTTGAGACACTGGATCATATCTTCCTCCAGTGCCCACATACTCTCCTTTTAAGTCCAGGCTGAACACTTTTATAACAATGAAATTAGACAACAACTATCGTGATCGGAATAATTACTTCTTTTATAACTTGTAATCACGATAACTCCATTATCAACTACATCAACATGGTTTCAAAATGGTATATTAGTAAGCAGTTTCAATATCAAAAGCCCCTAGACTGGATAAATTTCAAAAATTGGGTAAGACTTGTGGTGCGGGGAGACAGGCTAGCAGTTAGAACCGCCTTAGAAGAGGCAGGGATGATATCCTGATTTGCTTGGCCGGGCCCTGCAAGTGTCTTTATTATTCTTCTTGTCAGCTTCTATTCCTTAAGTTATATTGTACTATTTACTCTGTTGAGCCGGTCATAGAGCTATCATATTTGTCCTTTTCAGTGTTTCTTTTCGTTTTTTAACACTTCATATTCACCAATTACATTAATTCATTATTCATTTTCTTTTTGATTCCATTTTTCTGGGTGAGTTCTCTTATATTTTATGTTGCAAGAGTATCTCCATGCAGGTTGCCCACCTCTGTTCTTGCAGTGCCGCTAACACCGTGTTAACTAGACTTAGTCTTGATGACATGGCCCCAGCCCGGGCCTCGAGTGTGGTGGTAGCGTGGAATACTCTTTGTCCTATTCAAAAATCACCACTTTTGAGATGGGTGGCTCCTGGCCATTCCCACGCTGCTCCGCGGGGAGCATAACCTCTGATGCTAGAGCACTCTTAGTTGCTGACAGGGGTTGTGCTTCTGTGCGGTCAGTTTGTGGCCATCTGAGATCTGATAGTGATTTTGGGACACTGAGGTCTAAAAAAAAATAAAAAAAAAAAAAAAAAAAAAAAAGAAGTAAGGTTTTCCTTTCCTGGATGCGCTGGTGGCTGGCATCCTAGAACGAGCTTTTTTCTGGATTTTGAAATTTTGTCTTAAATTTCGAAATCCGAGGAGTTTTTGGAAAAACGGGGGTAGGGGGTGGTGAAATTTTGGGCCTGCAATGTTCAAAATGGGCCTGTGATGTCTCAAATGGACCTGTTTTGTCTCAAACGGGTCTGTGTGGTCATATTTGCGTCTTTTTATGTCTCAAATGGGCCTGTGATGTATCAATTAATGGGCATATATTATCACAAATTGGCCAGTGCTGTCTCAAATGGGCTTGTATTATCTCAAATGGACCTGTGATGTGTCAAATGGGCCTGCTTTAGTGATAAAGTTTCAGCTAAAAAGTGGGCCTGTGGTGAAAAAAATGGGCCTGAACGACGAAAAAAAACCAGCATCCTAGGGTGGGCCTGTCGCTACCTGAAAAGAAAAACCTTATCAAGAAGTACGTTCTACTAGGAACCGTCATCCTGACATACAAATAGAAGGGTTACGGCTCCCTTTCTCAGCATGGCTTCACCCATCTGGTGGTCAATCACAGAGGCTTCGTGGACCCACTCGCTGGTGTGCACACCAACACCTGTGAGGGCATGTGGTTTCATGCCAAGAAGCACATGCGGCTTGGAACTGGACGCAGCCGATCCGACTCCTCTACCATGGCGATTTCTCTGTGTGAATTCATGTGGATGAAGAAGCAAAACCTTACCAGAACTGGTCCTTCCATCATGGACAGAACTTCAGCAAGGAGATCCCTGAACTGATGAGACGAATTTTTGGCTTAGATATATAATATCGTATTTTACCGTATAATTACCTAACTACCTCTTGTACCTCTTGTAGGTTCTTGCTGGAAATCCGAGCTAGACCATCTGTTGTAGACCACCTGTGCTCCAGTCCAGTAGCGAGTTAGAGTTAAACTTTGTTTTATTAGCTGATGCGGCATATTAGGGGCTAATTCATATAGTTTAAATGTTGAAATTTCCAGCTTAGTGCAACATTCACTTACCCATGATAAACAGATGGTAATTTCTTACTCATCAGTTAAACGATGTGCCATATACTATATTTATGTGTTTGTCAATGGAAATATATTATACATTATCATCTAATAAGTGCCATAAAAGCATCAAAATTGGTTTTTGACTAATTACATAATCATGTATTACGCATCTGAGTTGGGAGAGGGTTTGCAATTGCTGACTGAAGAGAGGGGGTTTGAGTCTCTGACTCTCTTTGCCTTGACACTGGTTAAGTTGCCTTGACTCAGCTTGCCTTATATTGGTTGCCTTGGCTCTTGTTTGCCAATGATTCTGGAAGATCGGAGTTTGACTCTGGTGGCTTTGACTCTTGATGTTGTAGAATACCTAGTGATTTGTTTCAATTGTTTTGATCATTAGCTTTTGTTTGTTGCAAGCTTCACCACTTTATTGCAAGAAATTTGGGAATAAATGCGCGTGCAGTGGCGGTACGTACCGCGGTATGTACCGACTAGTTAGGATATGTTCCGCGGTACGTTCTGCGATACGTACCGCGGTATGTGCCGACTAGTTGGGGTCTAAGTGACCGGTAACTGCCCGTGGGCGATAACCGTCCGTTAACCGACCGTTAAGTGACCGGTAACTGTCCGTGGGCGGTAACCGTCCGTTAACCGACCGGTTACTGACCGTTAAGTGACCGGAAACCGACCAGTAACTGCCCGTGGGCGGTAACCGCCCGTTAACCGCCCGTTAAGTGACCGGTAACCGACCGGTAACCGACCGGTAACTGCCCGTTGGCGTTAACCGTCCGTTAACCGTCCCTTAACCGACCGTTAAGTGACCGGTAACCGACCAGTAACCGACCGGTAACTGTCCGTCCGTTAAGTGTCCGTAAACCGACTGGTAACTGTCCGTGACCGGTAACCGACCGGTAACCGACCGTTACACGACCGGTAACTGTCCGTCGACAGATTACCAAATTACCCATGCCTCATTATTTACTTGCCATTGCCCTACTTTTCTCAGCGATGAGAAGTACAGTAGCCATGGGAACTGTTTTTTGGGTGACATTTGCTTGTCTTCTTCTATCGCACGCCGAAGGGATCAATGGTAAATCGAGAGTTTGTAATGTTCAAAGTTTGAATTTTTGTGAAAGTAACGCTAATTGATGCTTATGATTCCATCAAGTAGTTTTCATGGATGCATAATATCATGATCATAGCCGCACATTCGTTTTTCAAAAAATGAAAATGAAAGATATTAAATTTAAAGCAGGAAGATCATAAATATTATGCACTTTGCCACACTTCATACACATCAGTCCAATGGAGCTGAGATTGAAAGAAATATTAGATCTACATTTGAACAGATATGCCTATAACTCTATATCAGGTCTCTTATCAGCAAATGTTTTCAACCCTCTTCAACCTTCACCGCCATTTGCACCGCTCACTTATATTACGACGTAATATCAGCACCTTCAGCTGATTATGATATCCACATGTTATTCTCAAGAATCAGTCAAATGTTTTAACATTGTATCCTGTTAAAACGGTATTTTTGCCAACAAATGTTTGTTTTCAGTGAACGGGAGGGGCTGTACCATCAACTTCCTTGGCTGCTACAGAGACGTCGGCGACGACAGAGCTATTTCTCATTTTAAAATGTTAACGCAGAGATCAACCGAAGCAGTGAGAGAGTGTCGTGATTATGCGCTGGACAATGGCTGGCTGGTCTTCGCAGTACAGAATAGCAATGAGTGCTGGACGGCGGAGAATGCTGGTGATACGTATGCTAAGCACGGAACAGGCGATACTTGTGGTGGCTGGACCGGAGGGGTATATGGAAATGATGTGTACGAAGCCATCTGCGCAAGTGAGATGCTCTGCACGCAATACACATTTCCACTTTCTAGATAGCAATGAAACAGATTACAAAGACATCTACTACTCTACTATAGCATTCTATTCCAAGACTAGTCGATGACGTTACTTTTAATCAATCTATCATTATACTATTATATTATACTTGTTATTGATTGAAAATATAATGGTAAGATGGTACAAGTTATTTAATATCCCTGCCGCATGCTTATCGCTAATTTGATATCTTATTAGGTACCACCTACGAAGTAACAGTCGCCTTAGATCAATCCTATGATAGTTACAGTACAAGTAACGATGTTTCTGTCGCTTTCAAAGGACCCTGGGGGATGACCAAAGAGGCAAACAATTTTCAATGGTCTATGGTATCCTTTCAACGTTGCTTCCGTGGTCCTCCGGGACATTGGTGCCTTAAACCTAGAAGTGATCATGCAGTTACATGATACGGATGGGGTTGCTATGGATTATGTGAGTCAAATCGTTAAGTAGTAGCTATTTAATTTCGACGTCGCGTTAAAATGTTGAAAAGTAAGAATTTTATGAGAATTTGATGTGAATTTTAAGGTTGGAAATTTATGGTATATAGTAGGAATTTAGGATGAGAATTATTAACCTCTATGAACTATATGCCAGATAAGGGTAACGAAAGGGGGGACAGCTAGAGTACCGGACCGTTTCTCTCAAGGGTGGAGATCCCTGGCTTGATGATAATACTAGCAAGGGTTATAAACTGAAGAGGGCCTTCGCATGTGAGTTGATTCTTGGAATAGCTAAGTTACTTTAGGACTCCTAAATGGAGTGGACAATGGGTCACGCCATGTTACGACGGACTGTCGAGGCAAGTTACACTCGCAGTTGTTCCACTGATGGAATCTATTCCTCTAAGAAAACATTATAAATAAAACATAATAAAACATAGTAAATCAAATTGGTGGACGATAGATATTTGAATTTTTGGTCATCGATATTGTAGTTATATTGCTGGCCAGACAAAAACAATGTTATTTCATCGCCCAGCAACATGACATAATTCCCACTTCCGTTTCATAAAAAGTGAACATTTTGATGGTATGTTTGCCCTGCAGTGCATCCGATGGGGTGCTACTCGAAGGAAGATGATCCGCTGGGTTTACAGTACCGAGGCATGGGCAGCATCACGATGTCCGGAGCTACCTGTCAGAAGTGGTCCTCCCAAACACCCAACCAGCATTCCTACAGCCCCAGCGAACAGTGAGTTGGATAAGCGCAGGACCTAGAGTGTATAATAGGGTGTATTGTAACAAATAGGGGAGTGTAGTTAGGAATCAGATCACAATCCCGTGATTTCGCTATTTCGAGACCGAAATGCGTTTCTTTTTTCCTAGATATTAAGCCTTGTTGCAGCAGAACGACAATGATAAACCCCAATAATATGATAACAATTCGTATTTCGTGGACGAAAATTCCTCCAGATTTTCTAAAGTTGTCACCCCTTTTCCAGGCTTGCAAGTAAGGGCATAGGAGATCACAACCACTGTAGGAACCCAGACAGTGGCCCTGAGAGGTACCGGAAGAAAGGGCCGTGGTGCTACAGCAGCCGTGGAGTCAATCCTCAGTGGGAGTACTGTGGAATACCAGAATGCGGTAAGTTCTCATCACGCAAATACTGTCAGTTTACTGTGGAATACCAGAATGCGGTAAGTTCTCATCACGCAAATACTGTCAGTTTATTGTGGAATACCAGAATGCGGTAAGTTCTCATCACGCAAATACTGTCAGTTTACTACCAGGAGTTCTCATACCAGAATGCGGAATACCAGAATGGTAAGTTCTCATCGCAAATACTGTCAGTTTACTGTGGAATACCAGAATGCGGTAAGTTCTCATCACGCAAATACTGTCAGTTTACTGTGGAATACCAGAATGCGGTAAGTTCTCATCACGCAAATACTGTCAGTTTATTGTGGAATACCAGAATGCGGTAAGTTCTCATCACGCAAATACTGTCAGTTTACTGTGGAATACCAGAATGCGGTAAGTTCTCATCACGCAAATACTGTCAGTTTACTGTGGAATACCAGAATGCGGTAAGTTCTCATCACGCAAATACTGTCAGTTTACTGTGGAATACCAGAATGCTCTAATCGTTAATAATCTGAACGACATAATTTAAGCTTTGAACACTCCGACAGTGCCAAAGGAAGACTGCTACGACGCAGACAATGACCCTGATGGTCTGAAATATAGAGGGGAGACGAGTGTCACGATGACTGGATTACGTTGTCAGAGATGGGATGAAAGTTCTCCTAACGATAGAACCTATGCCCCAACGTAAGATTAAATCGAAGCACTTATCAACTTGAAACTTTCAGAACATGAAATGTGGACTCCACACTCCATGTACTGAAGCTGAAAGTTGATAGGTACTTCTATAATACCGCCCTAGATAACTTCGAAGTTTTTCATGACGTCATGTTCTCGGCCAATACATACTTATTGCGCCGAGTTTAGTTGATGAATGGTCGCAATTTATAATAAGGGTTTCTACATAACGCTACTTTAAGATAAAATTTGAGGGCTCCATACAACCATTAATAGTTCAAATGCCGGTTTCCTGAGGGCAACAATTGCTCACTGCTCGAGCCTAAAAACGTTCTTGGGCGTCGCCGTTGATCTTATCTCAACTTGAATAACGAGCTGCGTTTCAGGCTTGATTCTCGCCGTCATCAAGGATTAGGAGAACACAACTTCTGCAGAAATCCCAGTGAAAACTCGGGAGGCCCGTGGTGCTACAATGGCGAGGGTACAGTGCCAAGATGGGAATACTGCAATATACCGGAATGTGGTAAGTGGAGGAAATATGACACCAACACATTTAGGAGTATTTGACTCCAGTAACTGACACCAGAATGGGACACCAGCACTTGGTCAATGGTTAGATTGGAGGTGATATCTCAGTGTCAATCCCACTAATACCAGTGAGAGTACTGCAGAATGTCAGATCGTCACGTACGTTCCCCAGAAATAGCCAAATATCGATTCAACGTATTGACAACAATAGAATTTTCAATGAATGATATAACTGATACAGACAGCGAACTTTTATACAGCACCTAAGGAAGAATGCTACGACAGAGCTGAGGATCCTTTAGGTCGGCAGTACAGAGGACATATAAGCGTCACGATATCCGGACTTCTTTGCCAGAGATGGGATGAAAAAACGCCAAACGGACACGGATTTGACGACTTGAGGTGAAATTATATCAGATAAATAAATCAGATAAATAAATCGGATTGTAAATCAAAATAGCTATAGCGACAGACATTATATTTTGCCATACCTTCGCATGATAACGTTTTACTGAAAACTGTTAATAATAATTGCAGTTCGAATGGACTGGGAGAGCACAATTACTGCCGGAATCCTGGCGTCGGCGCAGGAGGGCCTTGGTGCTACAACGGCCAAAGCACGGAGCCAAAATGGGAATACTGCAGAGTCCCAGACTGTGGTTAGTTGGATAGAGTTTAATTAACCCTCTAAAACACGATAAGAAGTGGAAGAAGCATTACTGCATTACTGTTACATGCACTTTTAAATAGGTGACCCTATTTCGGCTATATTCTCAATAAAAAATAGTTCATGTTCCATTAAGTGTGAAATAAACAGCAGTGAGGGACGCTTGTTAACCCACCTGTAACCGGTAATTTGCAGTGAAAACAAACAATGAGGTGGGGTGCTATGACGCGGAATTAGACCCCAAGGGACTCCAGTACCGAGGAAACAAGAAGACAATGAAAGCAGGGCACTTCTGCCAAGCGTGGACAAAACAATATCCTAACACACACTCAAGAACATACACAGGGTAAATTTTAGATTTAACCTTTCCCTCGAAAAACCAACATCTAAATCTTGTGGTTTTGGTCCATCTTAGCGTTTGGGTCTTGGTTAAATAGTGTCTTTCATCCGAATTTAATGCATTAATCGTGTCAATCAACAATTCGGCCTGCGGCCTCATTGTTAATTGCACTGATTAATGCATACAATCCGGATGATAAACCCTTTATTTTATTACACTGGGGCCTTATTACGGTAGTGAACTGAGAAATGTAATTTTCAAAATATCATATGAATTGTGCCGGCTTGGTCACGTGAGCTTTCAAGTGACTTGGGACAGCTACTGGAAAACCTATTGATTTGAAACACAATTCCATGAACTGGACGTTTCAAGTCTTCAGGAGTTTTGGTCTATGCCCTAGGTCAGTTCAACTGCGTCGGGTTTATATTGTTCTTCTCAGGTATCCAAACAAAGGAATTGGTCCGCATAACTTCTGTCGGAACCCCGACCAAGAGTCTTTACCTTGGTGCTACAATTCAGAGGGGACTTCTCCAAGATGGCAATACTGTGACATACCAAAATGCGGTAATATACTCTGAGAACAATACGCTGCAACCGAACAGCATGTTATTGTTCGTGTAACATCATAAAAAGAATGAAGTTGTTGAAAAATAACAAATCTAACGTATCCGTTCTTTCCATGTGATTATAACACGTATCATGTTCAGGATATGTTGATTGTTGCTTCACTAATAAAACTTCCCTCCCCAGGAGAAGTTTGGTGCTACGACAAGACAGCAGACCCCCGGAGGCTGGGGTACCGGGGTCGAGCTAGGACCACCTCGGGGGGCCTCCCCTGTCAGAAGTGGGCTGATCAGTACCCCCGAGCCCACGAGCACACCCCGCAAACGTGCGTTTATTCAATGGAATTCAGAATATTTTACATAATATGATGTCTTGCCTTTTGATAATCAAAGAAGACTTATCGGTTATCCTTCCAGCTTCCAGCGGGAACTTATAATTTCTAAAAGAAACTTCTAATTTCTAATTATTGAGAAATCCACTCTACCTTACACACCATGATAATTACGATATCTCAGCCCCCAACTACTCCCCCCTTACAGGTACCCCTTGGCTGGGCTGGAGGAGAACTACTGCCGCAACCCGGGAGGAGAGAGGCTGAGACCGTGGTGTTACGTGGTGGGAGGAGTTGACGATCCTGTGACGGACTACTGCGATGTCCCTTCCTGTCGTGAGTTATATAAGCGACATTTTAGTCGACATTTTAGTCGACATTTTAATCGGAATTTTAATCAAAATTTGGAGGCAGTCAAAAGTAGAACAACCATTGAGTCGTCAACACAATCAGGAGAAAAGAATACAGAATATTGATTGCGATGCAACCAAGCAATCCAAAAACTTTATAAAACTACGGATTACGGAACTATCGGGATTAAGATTTTAATGTTGAGGAATTCCTGAATCTTGCTTTTCCATTAGTAAATTTTGATTGTTGCGCATATCAAACTATGTTCCCCTCTCATCAGGTGGATCATGTCCAGCAGAGCTCCCCTTCGTCTTTAACAACGGTCGCTCCTGCTGCTCCCACGGAGCTGAGACATTCGACATTGACCAGGGAGAGGTGTGTGATGGGGGAAGCATTTCCTTTGAGAGCAAGTGCTGTGGTGGGGAGACTGCGGCGTGTTCCAGTGGGCTCTGCTCTGACCACTCCCAAGTCTTTTCAGGTAGGTGGGCCGATGGGAAGAGATCAGTATTTTATATTCGTGAATTAGTGTTTGGACAACATGTATTTTCAGAAAATCAATCTGATCAGAATGGCATTACTAAATTGTTACCAGCACCACCCAACACTTGGTATTGTCTTCTCAGTTTGGCAGGCGGCCAGTGCAGACTACCGGCAGTACAACTTGGACACCCATCCTCTACAAATCCTAAGCAATTCTCCCTTCAAAATAGAGCTTGTACGTGACAGAAACCCAATCTACTTGATTATCTACCCAGTGGAGAAAACATTTCATCTCGAATGGTGCACATATCCCTTCTCTCTTATCAATGTCCCTGACGCTGCAGTTAAGGTTCGAGTATCTAACAGACTTCATAAATCATAATATGAGCATATAGTAGCTTTATAGCTTAATAGAATGTACATTTTTAGTGGATGGTTGGGATTAGGGAATACTGGATTTGTACTCGTTAAAAGAATTGACTATATTGATAACATTGCATCGCCTGCATTGCAAACGAGGTAGTTGCTGAATATCCGCTATAATCCGTCCTATAAACGCAGGTGTGGACAGTAACGAAAGGGAAGCTATTCCTCATCATCCATTGTAACGAGGTGGAGGTCGCTAGACTGAGTTACTACAGCACAGGGAAGTCAGAATGTGTGCTGCATTGGAGGCAAGATGAGTGGGATCAAATGAGAGTGGAGAGAGTAAACGATGAGGATGATGAGACGATCTACATCAGAACCAAACCAGGTTATTTTGCTACTCTTGGCGTTTTGCCAAATAGGCCTCATTTCGGAGGGACGCTGTCAAAGAGCGTAAAAATGGTGAATTTGCCACATTTCATGTCAATTTACAGGGAACATTCATCAATTTTTTCAGCTATTCGGTTTGAAAAGATCCAGCCAACATCCACAACGTCAACTGAAGCAGACTCAGAAAGTCATGGAGCTAGTAATGTTATAGATAGTAACCCGGCTACTTTCTTCCAGTCAGTCCTACAGGTGAGTCACTGATTGTTTATTTGATATAAGGGCAACCTTTCTCCAGAGCTGAGAGATGGCGAAACTGCAATGAGAACATTGATTAAATTTATAAAAAAACAAAAAAAAAGAGCAGACAAGCAATGTTGGTTGTTCAAATAGCACTAATCGTCTTCAGTCGATCCAAATACCCCAGATTGCCCCACGGATCACGCTGAACCTGGGTTCACCGCACGTCATCGGATGGGTGGCAATACTGAACAGAGCCGACCCAGAGTGCACAGCCGACTGCTTCCAAAGACTGGAGAAGACACAGGTTGACCTGGCTGTCTCGAGCATCCTCTCCAAAACATGCGGGTCCATCACGGGTCAGTGGAGTACGACTGATTGATTGCCTAGGATAGTATCAGTTTTGTCCGAGATTTTATTCCAATTTAAACATTGAACGATGCTATGTGTCAATGTTCATTGTTCAAAGATCAGTAATTGCTGGGTTACCTTAGTGATAGGTTTACGTAGGACAGTCTGATTCCTTATCATTCCACCCAACGTCTCTTACAGGTGTAGAATCTGACAAAGTCACGTATGCAGTGAGTTGTGGGAATGAGGAGGCAACTGAGGTCCGACTAACTGATACAGACTCCTTCGCGACTACCATGAGCATCGCTGAAGTCACCATCTACGGAGCTCCTAAAGATGGTAAGTTTGTGATGTTCTTGTTATAGGACAAAATTTCACAAGTTGCATCAAATAGTTTATTTCGCATCTTATCAACGCTTATTCACAATCTTTTCCCCAAATTTCTCGTCACCCTCAGGGAGATACCACATGGCGGAGATAGAGTCAGTTGATTCTACGCAGACAGAAGATGGCTTCCCTGTAACTAACATCAACGATGATAACATAGTCACACACGTGACATGTGTTGCCATAGCAGACTCCCCATCCTGGGTCAAGGTAACCATGGCAACGGAACATAATGAGTAGATAGAACAACATTGGAACGATCGCAGAGCATAGCCAATCATCAATATCATCCATGTGCGACAATTCAGTCACTCATAGATAACCTTGTATTTTCTTATCACATGACCTCCATACAATATGTTCATCCTTCACACTCAGCTGCTGACGACGATTATCACATGATTTTCGAACTTTCTCGCATTATTGAACGTTTTCAACAACCCTACTAAACACATTACCTCCAAGTAATAAACACAATACCTCCAGGTAACTCTGGCAAGAGAGATGAGTATAGGGTGGGTGGAGGTGGTGCAGGACGTTGGGTGTGGATATGGTTCTTCCTGCTCTCTGCTCGGAGTTCAGATAGATGTGGTGTCAGAAGATGACGTTCTGCTCAAGACTTGCGGCAGATTTCAAGGTAAGTGGGGCGGAGTCATCTTTTGTTGCAGTGCTTGGTAACATCACATGAGTCAAGACCGACGGATTACTCATACGCGAATTATAGTAGAAGAATAAGTTCAGAAGACTCATGTAAGTGTGTGTGTTTCAAGTGTTGACATAAATTCTGCAACTCTGAAGCTGAACTAGTCCTGAAGATTTTGAAGATTAGAATGGAGGAGTGAAAATGATAGACGAACTGTAGTGAATTCATACATCCAATGATTCAACATTCTTTATCTTATCATTCTCTTATCATTTACAGCCTCTGGTCCATCAGAAGAAAGCATACCAGCCACTAAAGTTGGTTAGTGCGAGTATGAAGACTACTCATGGTAGTTATCTAGCAAGCAACCTTATTGATGGTAATCCATCTACCATGGGACACACAGAAGATGGACAAGCTGCAGCAACGTGGTTACGAGTTCGGCTTGAAGCAACATCGCAAATCCAAAGGATTGTGATTTACAATCGTGACGGTTGTTGTAAAAATAGAATAGTGGGAGTGTTAGTCTATGTGAAACTAGACGAAAAAGACGTGATGTTTTGCGAGAAAATCCCCTTGGAGGCTGACAGTTATGAGATTCCGTGTATAGCAGAGGGGAACGTTGTGGAGTTACGGACAGAAGGACCAGGAGCAGATCAGAATATCGGAGAGATAGAAGTGCTGGGATTAGCTATTCCAGGTGAGAGGCCATGCTTATATAAGGGAAATAATCTCATGTGATGAATATCCAGGACATGAGAGTATACCTGAAAATTGTAATTACCATACTGTGATTTGAAAATAAGGATGATATAAATAAGGGTATCCGGTGCAAAGCGAAAACTATTTATAGAACCCTCTGACGTAAGAAGTTTTTATCGGTGTCTATAATACATCGAAATTAGAAGCTTAGGCAAATATCCAGTTCGGATCGACATGGGTTTAGAATCTCGCCTTTCGGGCTACGGCTCTAAATCGGATACACCCTTCGTGTCCGTATTTTATATCTTCTGTCAGTGAAACATCAATAAGCCAATAAGGAATAAGAACCGGACTGACGGTTCTAGGGCAGTGCACCATCCACTACATACCAAAAACTTGACTAACACTTCACTTGTGGCAGGTGCCTTGCTGAACATTTGGGACCCAGCCACCCGATACTTCGGAATGAGTTGTGGATGGGAGTCAGGGAAGATAATCAAGTTCACGGCAACAGATCGAGAGTTCATCTTGAGGATCGCAGAAGTCACCATATACGGAGACAAGGCTCAAGGTAACTAAATGCAGATAGCATCAAAATTCAAGTAAAACAGCATCAAAAATCTAACAAGTCATCATCCAACCGCTTGAAACAAATAAATAGTTCATAGAATCCAATTATTTTACGAAAAATAGAAGAATAATCTCATTTCACGCCATCTACACTTTGTAACCGAGACCATTTCACCCTGCACTCCCTCAGTGATGCTTCCAAGTCTGGTTGAGGATGGGACAGCATCAGGGAGTCCAGGGACAGCAGCGGACCACCCCTGACCTGGTGCTCGACGGAGACCCGGACACATTCTACTACGCAGATCCCAGCCAGGGAGAGCCACCCTGGCTCGAAGTATCGCTGGGGGCAGCGCACAAAGTAGGACTTGTGGAGGTAAGGGGCGGTGAAGAATGGTCATGTTTATGATATGTCAAGGCAGTGTTTGATGTCTTAGCCACTCGTTGATCTTATTAGTTATAAGTCGCTTATTATTAATTTGTGGTTCTGCCACAAAGCATATATTACCATTTCGATGCAGATAGCATCTTTTCTGAGTCTCACTCGATCTGGCATTTGTCCAATTCTAGGTGGTTAAAAGAAAGGACGAGGGGAACTGCGTACACCAAAGGTGCTCGGGGTACCTTGAGAACACTCGAGTGGAGGTGAAGAATGGTGGAACTGTGGCACGATCCTGTGGCTACATTACGGGTAGGTAGTAGGAAATGGATGGCTACATTCCAGGTGGGAGATGGGTGGCTACATTACGGGTAGGTACAGGATGGCTACCCAGTACGTTCTACTGATAATGAATCAAACTACTTGATACAGTTTAATTATAGCTGACACCCGAGCAGTCTTAATGTCATGTTCTCACAGGTATAACTGACAGTCAAGCGGTGTACAGCGTGTTTTGTCAGTATGCTACTGGAGATGCCCTCCTCCTAACAGACTCAGACACCGGTCCCATGAACATCGCAGATATTAGGATCTACGGTCAGATAGAAGTCAAAGGTATGCAGAGAGAGATCATAAGATATCTATCATTCCATGAATTACAATATGAGAATAATCGGAGCTGAAAAACATGAATCGAGAAACGATGGAAGTTTCAGAGAATAATTAAAAGATTAAAAATAAACACATCTTAATAAAGTAGGACGAATGATTATATTTTGGAAACACAAACTTCGTCCCAATCTAACCACTAACGACTATTGACACCAACAAATATTTCTCAGAAGACGTAGACCAACTAACGTCAGAAGATACCAAAGTCACAGCTCCTGAACCCAAGACCAGCCCTGAAGTCTTCAGTACTTCCAACATGTTCGACGGGGACACGAGCACCTTCTACACGACTACTGCTAAGCCCTCGGATGGCAGTCCCTTCAGAATCCATGTGGAACTGGGAGAAATGAGCTCGGTGTACATGATCCGAATTTAGCAACAGGATACGAGGGTCATATGCATGTGATGAGAGTTGCAAGAGGAAACTGGAGGACACGTTTGTCAAGGTGTACCAAGATGACACACTAGTGCGGGTCTGCGGTATCATAGCAGGTATGGCATAATATCTTATGGCACGGTATTTTTACATACTACGGTATGACATAGTATTGATTGGTTTGCATTCCAAGACATATTTCGCCATGAATTCCTTAAATGTGAGAATATGTCCAAAGTTTGCAGGTCTGTTCAATGCAATCGCACAAGTTACAGTTACACCATTATTCCCTAACCCAGGTATAGATGTCTCTGTGTTTCGGTACGAGGCTAACTGTAGGGGCGTGGAAGGAGACAGTGTGGAATTAACTAACGATGGAGATAAATTTAACATTGCTGAACTAGAGGTCTACGGGGAGCCAGCTAAAGGTAATCACTCAAAAGTGATACTGCTGTCTGCACAACCATATTGTCATTAATCTGAGTTGGCATCATGAATTATCAGTTAGTCCCAAAAGCCGCAAATCAAATATTTTAAAATCCAATGTAAGAGTCTTTTCAACTATAGTGTATGAGTACAGACTGATGCAACCAAATGGTGCTCCCCATCTACTAAACTAATTAACTAACTAAATGATGTGCTCTGCACTCTACTCTACTTAACTAACTTACTCAATTGATGTGTACTCTGCTATCTAACTAACTAATTGCCGTGTACTCTACTAACTAACTAACTAATTGCCGTGTACTCTACTTAACTAACTAAATTGCCGTGTACTCTACTAACTAACTAACTAAATTGATGTGTACTCTACTAACTAACTAACTAAATTGATGTGTACTCTACTAACTAACTAACTAAATTGATGTGTACTCTACTAACTAACTAACTAAATTGATGTGTACTCTACTAACTAACTAACTAAATTGCCGTGTACTCTACTAACTAACTAACTAAATTGATGCAGATGTGTACTCTACTAACTAACTGACGTGTATTCCACTATCTAACTAAACTTTCCCAGGAAAGTGCTCGGACCTGCCTGAGGAGACCCCCCATCTCGTAGCAGGAGGTAGCACCGTGTTTCCCGTGCCCCACGGTACCCCCGTTCTAGTGGAGTGTGAGACTGGGTATACTCTGCAGGGGAGGCTGTCATTACTTGTGACGAGGAGAGATACTACGGGGATACCATACCCTCGTGCGAGCAAGGTAAGATACATGATACCCTCGTGTGAAGAAGGTAGGATACATGATACCCTCGTGTGAGGTTAAATAATAGATACATGATACCCTCGTGTGAAGAAGGTAGGATACATGATACCCTCGTGTGAAGAAGGTAGGATACATGATACCCTCTTGCCAACGCGACTTTGCTGTTTTGTTTTCACGAGTTTCCTGGCAAGTTTTGGCAAAGTTATGCTTTTCGCTCGAACTGAGTAAATTAAAATTTGAGAATATGAGTGGAACCCTTCGCTTTATCAGAAAATCTGAGAAAAATAATTATATATCATCCCATTGGTCTTCCTCTGGATCCATCGGACTGATCTCCACAGTAGAATTACCAGAAATGTCCCACAGATAAGTGCGAGGGATTGCCCGTGGTTCCCGAGCAGGGTGACGAACCAGTCACCCCGGACACACTGGGACCACTCTCCACCAGCACTGAGTTCCCAGTACCATTCGGCACCACAGTAACAGTCTCCTGTGAAGACGCGGGGTTCACTGTGCACGGAGATGCGGTCATTACCTGTCTCAAGGACACGGGGTACTCAGTGGAGAACGATCTGCCTACTTGCAAACCCGGTGAGTGGATGTTGTGTCATTTGCAAAGTTGATTGAAAACTCTCATATCAGACCTATAAAAGATTAAAAGGTACAGGTAGGTAGTTGTGCTTCCCAAGATGTGCTGTTCCATACGATAAGACGCCTCAAATTTAACTTTCGTCTGAGGAGTAACAGTCCCGCTTTGGCCGATTTGAAAGCATATTAAATAAATTAAATGATAGATTGCCTATAGCCACACATGCACCTTTATCACTAACACTATACAGTATTTTTTCCAAAAACCAAAAAGGATTTGGTTGTGGTGGTCCGCGGCGGTTTTAAGGCGTTCTTCACGGTAAAACCCATGTTATGGAATAGAACGCGACGGTTAAAACTGCTGCAACGTCACTTCAAAATGTACAGCTTTCACGAAACTATTATGCTTCGAAAAAGTGCCGTTGCGGCAGTTTTAACCGTCGCGTTCTATTCCATATCATGGGTTTTACCGTGAAGAACGCCTTAAAACCGCCGCGGACCACCACAACCAAATCCTTTTTGGTTTTTGGAAAAATATCATCCTTTTTCTTTGCTCAGATATTGAAATTTGGCGTCAAATCGCGCGTACAAAATTAGCGTTACCTAGCATTACTGATGACGTCACAATTACGTCATAAAATTAGATGAGCTATCTGAGACCCATTCATTAGCACACTTGGGACTATGACCGACAACATATCCAAAGATGAAGTTCTGGGATGGTCCCGTTCTCTCTAACTCATCCTTACCGTTTTAGCTATTTTTTGCGATCTTTTCGTGTCAAAGTGTTTCAAACAATTGCAAATATCTCAATGATGCCGGAGGCCCGGAACTTTTCGACCCCATTTTTGGAAAGTAAATTAAATTTCCTTTCTGCATTATCATAAGCATTTTTACCTATCTCAAAAGCTTCATGCCGAAAAATTGCGCTGAAAAACGCCAATTTTCGGGAAATCAAAATATGAAATTCACGACTTTGTGACGTCATCAAAATGACGTAAGATGCTTTTCAAGGGCAATTTTCGCAAGTTCTATCTTTCTACTTTCCAACGCTGGGTCGATGAACTCTGTATCTTTTACGGTTCTCGAGATATGGCTTTTTAACGAGGGTACACTTTTCGCCTAAAAATGTTCTCTATTGGTATGTTATTGTCTTAACCCTTTTTAACAAGAACAGCCTCAATTTTGGCGATTTCAAGTTGTAATAACTCAGCCATTTTTGAATGAATTGATCTCAAATTTGAAACTCCGAGCGCGCGCACAGCGAAGGCGCGAAAACTCAATTTTCAGTCGATTTGATCGTCGGGAAGGTTCCGTAAAAAATTTTGAAATTTGGCGAATCCACAAAAACATATATATGGGGGCTGGCAAGCGCAGCGATGCGTACGCATCGCGTGTACGATTTCAGTGCGAATAAGTTGTCATAATTTGGGCATCTTTTATCCAATCGATCTGAAATTTTGACAGTTGCACCTTTGACCCTCAAACATGCGACGTATCGATTTTGTTGGAAATCCAATAACGGGAAATTGCCCAAATTTCTTCGTGAAATGTGGGGAAATACATGAGATTTCTCTCGTTAGAAACGCCGTCCAATGCTCGCCCTCGGACCCTTCGGGTCCTCGGGCTCGCAGCTCGGGCCTTCGGCCCTCGCACTGTTAGGTTCGCCGTCCAATGCTCGCCCTCGGGCCCTTCGGGCCCTCGGGCTCGCAAACCGCCGCGGGGGGCTTGCCAGCCCCCTGATAAATTCTCTGAAGTTTGCACCTCTCATTCTACTTCAGTGTGAACTAACAACCCTCTCCTCCCAGTTCTTCTCTACTCTACACTAATAACCCTCTCTTTCCCAGTCCTGTGCAGCTCTCTCCCACCTGTTGGCGCAGGAGTACTCCTCACTGAGACCACCCTCCCTGTCATAGTCCAGACTGAGGTTACTGTCTCCTGTCAGCCTGGACATGATATCACCGGGAGTACTGTACTGACTTGCAGGACAGATGGGGTGTTCGCAGGAGCTGATGGGACTACGGAGTGCGTTGCTCGTGAGTATCAAGGGAGAGGGATGCGTTATGCGGGGTGCGACAGCTCCACATTACTCAAACAAACTGGCAAAACACTTCATTGTCTTCAGAGATTAGGACGGCAGGGACTGCCAAGGAACAACAGATGGCTGTTCTAGATATTGCTTGATACCATCATTTTCACTCATTTCGACTTGACGCCATAGTGAAGTTTTTCTTTTAGCAACAAGTCCTTTAGAACCGATTTAGAATTTAAGTACGTTCCATTTTTCCGAATATTTTCTGCTCCCCTAACTTCTTTCGTCTATGTAACTTCTCTTCACTTCTCTCATCTTCTCTCCCACAGTTGAGTGCACGGCACTGCCTCTGGTGGACTACCTCACCCTTACTACGGGTGATTCCTCCTCCTACTTCCCTGTCACCTACGGGACCGAGGTGCCTGTCACCTGTTCAGGTGACAAACCCAACCTCCTGGGAGACAGAGTCATCACCTGTCTCTACGACGACCACTTCCAGTACAACATTAGACCGAGTTGCTTCGGTGATAACGGTGGGTTATTTTTGTTCTATCATGTTGATATTTCGTAGATAATTATGATAGTTTAGCGTTGATGGGTTACTACCAATCATGGTGGTAATTAATCGAATAATTACCAAATCAATAGCTAAAGAACAATAATATTATCAAGGCGAATTTAAGTATCTGGCAAAACAAAATCTTAGGGGCGCATACCTACTAAACTAACCCTTCCTCTCTCTCACACCTAACCCTCCCAACTCCCTCCCCCCTCCTCGACTCCTCTCCTTCCCTTTCCTGACTCCTCCGAGGGTCACACTGCTGGAGTCCCACATGTTGTCAGCACTGTTATATGTTACATGTTGTCTGTGTTGTCTGTTCCTTCCTAAATCTTAACGACCAGATATCGGAAGATAGGTACCAAAGATCACACAGGTGAAGAGGAGAAAAGATGTGACGAAGAGAGTACGAGACTCACGGGCAGAGAAATACCTTTTTTCGAAAACAGGAGTTCCCTACTTCTTTAAGAGTAGTAGGGAATTAGTTGTAGCAAAAGTATACACGCTTAGGTTCAGAAAAGTAACGAAAGAATTACGTAAGATTTACGATTATGTAGAATGAGATACTGCTGTCTTTATCTTCAGGGATATCGTGGCTGACGTGACGTGAAGGAACGAAAGGAACGAGCTATCGATAACAGAATTGTAATCCACAGAGGAATTTCCGAACGTAAGTACTGTGCGGTTTTCTTTCATAATTTTCCTTTACAATTTATTCCTTTGAATAGAATAAGAGATCGTGTGTATCTAATTTAAGTAAATGGGAAAAATAAGACTAGACGATGCATCACATATAATTCCTGCATCCGTTCAAACAAACATCAGATCACGCAAACAGTTAAGGACATTAAAAACACACCGAACACAAAAACACACACACTGCCACACACTGTCAAGAACAAGCTACAAAACACACCACTCCACAATCCACATACCTCATCACAGAGAATGTGTTTCAGATCCACATACCTCATCACAGAGAATGTGTTTCAGATCCAACCCCTCAGCTCCCTCTTCCTCCAGCACACTTTGGCACTTTGCCAAACTCTCACGGAACACCGCAAAGTCCATGAGACCACGAGCCATGCCCGGCCACTGGGACCCGAACCCGCCCACCAGGATCCAGACCTGAGGACAGGAAGATTGTGAGGAAACCCGAATACCCGGGGGAGGGGAAATTAGAGGAGAGAATATAGCGGTGAGTTGATGTTTCAATTCGTAAATACCGTAGTTATAAGAGAAAAATGAAACCATCTGTGCAAAAATTATTTACAAAGGTTTTATTGTTGGAATGTGTTCTAATGGGTCCCATGAAGGCCTCCAAAGAGTGTTAAGGTGCTACCTTGAAGGGAAAAGTCAGGAGGGCCACGCCCTTTTTCGACCGTGGGAAATTATGAGAGAAAAATGAAAATTCAGTTTTAATATGATATATGGCATGTGGGTACCCTAAACCTATGTTTTTTGGGACGGGGAATCGATTCCAAACACTTTCAAAGTCGTATCTATCTTCCTTGACTCAAAACCGACCACGCCCATTTTTGCGCAAGACATTTTTGACGTCTAAAAGCTATTTTTCAGATTAATGTGATATATGGCATATAAGTACTCTAAACCCATGTTTTTTGGGACGAGAAATCGATTCCGCACATTATCAAAGTCGTATCTACCTTCTTTGCCCGAAACCCGGCCACGCCCACTTTTTGCGTATGGGATTTTTTGACCGCCACTAAGGTATTTTTCAGTGAAGTTCGATGTATGGCATGTAGGTACACTAAACCCATGTTTTTGGGACGAGAAATCGATTCCACGCATTATAAAGTCGTATTCACTCTTCCTTGACTCAAAACCGGCCACGCCCATTTTTGTGCAAGTCATTTTTTGAGGTAGAAAAGCTATTTTTCAGATTAATGTGATATATGGCATGTAGGTACTCTAAACCCATGTTTTTGGGACGAGAAACTGATTCCGCACATTATCAAAGTCGTGTCGACCTTCCTTGACCCTATACCAGCCACGCCCACTTTTTGCGTATTTATTGGCAGATAATCCTCTTATCTGTGGTCATTGGGGTCTATTGCCCAATGGTCGATTTTGATATACAACAGCTATGTCTCTAAGCTATCTGTCCTCTGCAGCACAGGCTTTTGGATTTGCACTTGCTTTCGCCTAATGTGGTCGTCACCCCTCAGTCGCTTGTGAAGGGTCTTGCCACGGCATCCAGCACATACCAAGGTGCACACATACATAATGCATACATGTGGGGATAGACAGGACATGGTGTGCAAGGGTGGAGGGTTCTTCTCCAGGGATAAAGCCAAAGGTTGAGCAGTTTGCCTAGGAGTATTGGTTGCGCAGCAGAACCAGCAACACTCTATACATAGCTACGGAGAGTGTACGCTGGTAAACGGGGCAAGTACACCTGGTAATGTACACGTAAAAAGTGTACGCTTTTTAGTGTGGTAGCATCTTGTAATGTTCAGAGTCTTCTTGAATTCGATTGCTTAATTCTCTTCGCGATCCGCTATGTTTGTCAATTTCTCGTGGGACAAAGTGGCAATTTCTGCGCGGTCAACCGGACTAAACCTCGAAAAGGGTCTTCCGTTGCCCGCGTGACATGGTCTCATTTTAGGGTTGTCGGCGCAAACGCGTTTTTGTCAGGATTTGTAGCTTTGTTGAGTATGCAATTAATTGGTCACGTCCACAGAGCCCGTGAGCTGGATTTAAAACATCTTTTTAAATCAGAAACCGGTTCAAAGTTTTCATTGCAGCTCAAATCAGTTTTAAAGAAGTAGTGATTTCATTTCAATTTAACTTCTGATGTTTCAGGTTGCTACACAACCTATCTTACCCCGACCTCTCTGTTTCAGATTGCTACACAACCTATCTTACCCCGACCTCTGTCAGAACAACATCTCCACCCCAGACACAACCAACTGGAGCTCTGTCTTTCTCCTAACCAACATACACGGCAGTGACACCATCGTCCGCAAACAATCCATATTCCACTTCCTTATCAACGGAACTTACTACGGGGAAACCGATGCTAGGTGGGATAAAGTGGCGTGTGAACTGGGCAAGTGTAAGGTGGAAAAGTGTGTGGAGATCTGGGCTCCACCCGAGTACTTCCCTGATTACACGCTCGATCACACGAGACAGTGTGAGCAAATCGCAACTGAAACACCCGAGGTTTACAATTTAACTGACTGTTCAGCCGATGGTGAGGTTAAGTTTGACTTTAAGAGGCGTAATGAGTACGCCGAGTCTCTTCCCCCAGAGAAGCAGAGACTGATGCAGTACAGGGTCGTGGAGATAGGGTGGGGACTGCTGTTATTCAACATGATGGTAACTGCAATTTGCATAGCTTGTGGTAAATATTATAAAAGGATTGAATCTAAGAGATTCACGGTTCCTATAAGAGAATAAGGTTCATACGGGTTCTTGATTAATCAATTTCTGTTATTATTTTTAATAATCAGGTCAGCGTTTGAATTCAACGTTATTTGTGATATCTGCAGAAATGTTTTCTTAATTTATTCTACTGGGGTTTGACGTAGATTTTAAAATTTTAATTTTGTCGATGAAATACAGCATGTTATAACTTAGCTGATTGACGTATTTGTTTATTAATCTGAATTTAAAGCTACTTAAACAAATTTAAGGGCTATTCCAATTATTTCTGTTTTGTTAATTAACCATCAGTATGTAGATTTTTGAGTGGATTAGTTCATAATTTGAATGAATTTTCATTTTAAACTTTGAAACACAGTTAAGAATTTCTTCTAAACTCTGAATTGTAATAATTTCTTTATTTCGATGCTTGCAGAATCGGTTTAACTTTATAAAACCACCACTTCTTATTACTATTTTATCCTTGGAGTTTTATCAGATTCATCATGCAATGCTATTTGGATAATTCAACAAACCCCACATGTTTTAAATGTCACACTATTTCAGCATGTCCAGGTTATTGACAGTAATTCCATGATGTAACTGAAGACAAAGATGTGATTACACACCAGAGCTTCCTCAAATAATCTCCATATATATCCTAAATCCCTGAGTATAACTTTACTTTTCCAACGATTGTCGAATATTCAAATGAGGAATGCAATCCTTCGTATCCAGAACACTCCTTTACGTCAAGAACAACAAAGTTAAAAGTGGATTCGGCATTGGATCCGTTGCCTTGGCAATAGGAGCTCCTGTCTATGTTTACAATGCCAAGATAAAACCCGCCGTTGTCATGACAGCAATAACCCGCACGGGGCGGGCTGCGGGCACGGTTGCCAAGGCAGCGCTCATGTTTAAAGTCAACACTATGGGAATTGGTGATGACCCTGAGTACATGTCCCGCCTTCACAGGAGCACTGCCGAGCAGATCTGCTCGGTCTGCAGGACTAACGGGGGCCTCTACATCAAGATAGGGCAGCACATAGGGGCCCTGGAGTACCTCCTTCCCAAGGAGTACGTGGAAACGTTCAAAGTCCTGCACGACCAGGCGCCGCAGTCCTCCCTAGCGTCCGTCAAGGAGGTCCTGTCGTCCGAGCTGGGAGCGGACCCTAACGAAGTGTTCAGTGAGTTCGATGAGGAGCCCCTGGGGTCTGCCAGTTTAGCGCAGGTTCACAGAGCGGTGCTGAGGGAGGGAAATAAGGAGGTGGCGGTGAAAGTACAGCATATCACTGTCCAGGAACACTCGAAGATTGATACGATAACGATCGAGTTTCTGACCAAAGCGATTGATAAACTCTTCCCTGATTTCGAGTTTGATTGGTTGATAGACTCAGTGAAGAGGAATCTTCCGAAAGAGCTTGATTTTGTGCAGGAAGGTCAGAATAACGAACACTTATCGAGACTTTTCACCGATGTTCCCTTCCTGAAAGTACCTAAAATCCACTGGGAGTACACGAATCGCCGAGTGCTGACGATGGAATACATCCGGGGAGGGAAGGTGGATGACGTGAAGTACATGGACGAACATGGCATCAACAAAACCGTGATTCTCAGCTACCTCTCTAAGATCTTCAGCCAGATGATCTTCATCCGGGGTTATATCCACTGCGACCCGCACCCGGGTAACGTGCTGGTTCAGAAGACCGAGGGACAGACCCGGCTGGTGCTGCTGGACCACGGACTGTATACCACTCTGACGGACGATTTCAGGATCGCGTATTGCAAGCTCTGGCAAGCCATCCTCAAAGGAGACACGGAGAAGATCAAGAAGCAGGCACATAACCTGGGGGTGGGGAAGTACTTTGGACTGTTCGCGTGCATGGTCGCCAGTCGAACGTGGGAGGATATAACCAGTAGCGGTATAGCTGATAGGAACTCTAAACTCGATGTAAACCGACTGCAGACCGAGGCTGTACAACAAATCCCCCAGATATCCCAGGTCCTTAACTTCATCCCCCGGCAGTTGATCCTGGTGCTGAAAACCAATGATTTGCTCAGGGGGATCGAGTGTACGTTACTCGAGAAGAACACACAGGGAGTGGGGACTTTCCTCAACATGGCCCGATACTGCCTCTCCGCCATAACCTCGCACAAACTCAGCAAATCCAAGAGCCTCCGCAAAACCCTGTACATCTACTATACCTTTACGGTGTGCTTGATGAAGATCAAGATCTATAAGATGATTTACTGGATCAGTTTGACTAAAGTGGGTCGGTATTGTGAGGGTTTCCTGCCTTCTCGAGTTAGCGTGTGATCACTTGATTATGAGGTGTTAACTGTTAGTTTGGGATAAGATAGGTTCGAGATTGCTGGTGTATGAGCAAGGGTAACTAGAATTTTATTAAGGGAAGCATTTCGGGTATTTTGATGATTTCAGCTCCTCTGTCAGAACTAGTATGAGTCAATGAAGATTTGAAATTTATATTTATTCAAGTTAAAAGTTAGGACAGATTCATTATTGATCAGAATTGGTTTCTACTTTCTAAACGATCCAATTTCGCCTTTGATGCTGATAAACCATAGTGGCAAAGTACTATAGTAGTGCCCTAAGTGTGATGTGATTTTATTTGATTTTTATTTCAATGCCGATTCTAACCACAATTCAAAATCCCGTTATTATTTTCATAATATAGAAAATCTGATTGAATTCATTCACTAGGTTGAATAGGTGTAGGAAATTTAGCAAACGCTGTTCATATTCTATTTGTGTTGCGTTTATATAAGTGTATGCAAGTTTTTACCTATATTACGGTTTATTATGTTTGTCATTGATATTCTTCAGTTGACAAAATTGATGATTTTGAAAATTTAACAAAATTCGTTGCAGAAGATGAGAAATTTTTAAAAATTGCTTGCATTCACAAGACTATGCCCATAATTATGTGTTATGTCAATTACTTAATCACTTTGTTAGCAATCACAGGGATAATGATATGTACATTGTACAACCAAGGAGCCACTGTTACCACTGGAATTTCTACAGAAACAAGCGGATTGAATCCAATTGAATATGCAGGGATCAGTGATAGCCGGATAATATGCAGAGTGGCTCAGTCAGTGGATCGGAGTGGATCAGTCAGTGATGATCACAGTCAGTGATATAGTGGAGTGATCACCTGCGAATTCATTGAACTTTAGACAGTAATCTGCCCTGCTGGAGAGGGTCAAACCTCTCAGGGAACGCCCTCAACCCTCCCTTTCTACTTACTGTAAGATCATATTTGAAACATAAATTCATCGTTTTTATTACTTTTCATTTAGTGAAAGTCTCGTTCTCGCAATATATTAGTAAGTTACTAAATGCCCTGCCACATTGATGGAAATACAGGCATAATTCTCGTCTCAGTAGCATTGATTTCAGATCCTCCCGACGATCACGTGACGCAATGCTGGGCTTTGATTGGCTGTCCAGGTCACGTGTCAGGTTCCTGGCTCGTGATTGGTTGGCGGGGTATATAGCAGCTGTACCGGATTGCGCAGAGCGAAGTGATACCACTGTGAGGTAAGTGTTGCGTGGTGCGTTATGTTTTATGTAATGCCCGGGACCCACAATCATTCAGCCTCGTGTTTTATTGGCAGTTGTTATAATACAGTTGTAGCTATATATTCGAGTTGAAGCTCTTATTCGGGAGATTTCTTAATTATTCATGAAAAATAAGCTTCATTCTCCGGGATTGATGTGGTTATCATGAACTGAATCGATCGATTGTTCTTTTTTCTGATGTTCCCATGCCCCATATATTATAAACGAACTAAACTCAAATAATGAGTGTAATGTGCAGGAGTGATGTCAGGAGTTACTAAAGGGTATCGGATGAGATTGTTATCTCCGGAATGTCGGGCAGATTCCCAGAATCAGACTGTCTGGAGGAGCTCTGGGACAATCTCATGTCTAAGGAGGACATGATTCGCGTGGATGGTGAGTTACGACATGATTTTGCCGATTTGGGTAGATTTTCAGGGAACGTATCACTTATAACCGCCCTTTTGCCACCTTATCCATGTCTTAATGATAAAAAACATTTCCCTTACTAAGACATATTGCTATGCAGAGACATTGACCCTAGTCGCCGCGCTATCTTTTTGAAATTCAGTGCAAAAACCCAATTTAAAACCACCTATGTGTCACTCAAAAAACTCTCTCGTTTCAGACCGACGTTGGCCGGTCGGTGTCTTTGACGTTGACACCTTCGGTAAACTGAAGGACATCAGTCGCTTCGACGCCCCTTTCTTCAACTTCACGGCTGACGAAGCGAACCAGTGTGCCCCTGATGTCAGGATTATGCTGGAAGTGGCTTGGGAGACGATAGTGGACTCCGGGTACGATCCTGCAGAGCTAGCCAACTCACCCATCGGGGTTTACATAGGTACGTTAATGGAGGTTTACATAGGCTCGTTAATCGGGGTTTACATAGGTTCGTTAATCGGGGTTTACATAGGTTCGTTAATCGGGGTTTACATAGGTTCGTTAATCGGGGTTTACATAGGTTCGTTAATCGGGGTTTACATAGGTTCGTTAATCGGGGTTTACATAGGTTCGTTAATCGGGGTTGAGTTTTACATAGGTTTCATAATCGGGGTTTACATAGGTTCTTTGTAAAATATGACAACATTCGGCGACCAATCAGTCGAGTAAGTGAGTAACATTGTGATCAATTGTGAGTAACATGTTGAATAACACTGTGAGTAACATTGTGAGTAACATTGGTATGTCACTGTCAGGTAACTGTATAGTCGAAGCTGGCGAAGCTCTCACCAACAACATCAACGCTATCACAGCTACTGGCTTCCTCAACAGCATGCATACCTCCCTACCCAACAAGGTAATAAATCTAGTTGCGAGTCATTATCAAGGTTGCTGGTAGAAAACCTTTAATATTTACTCTAACTATCTGGGTTTGGAATGAATAATTATGTGGCCAGATAGCGGAGTGCACGCTAATGGGTAAGAAAAAGTCTACGGGACCTCTTGGTCAGAATTCACAGTATCCTGGAACATGCTTGCGATGAAATATGTTTTGTACTGCATCATGTATTTTGTTTATATTGGACTCTGCTTTTTTGAATCTTTGTCTCCGTCAGGTATCTGACTACTTCAAGTTCAGTGGTCCGAGTGAGACGCATGACACGGGATGCTCAGCCTCTCTCTACGCTCTAGGTGGGTTGGGTCAGGGTTGGTTTCAAGGGCACAAATCCGCGTCAACTTATAATTATTGGACATTCATAGACCAGGTGTAAAAACTACCAAGCTAAGTGGGAAACGGACCTGTGCCTAGATGAAATATGTCATCTCAAGGCTATTAATTTGTCTAAAGTTAAACCCAAATTCCGTATCGCTCATTTTCTCTTACTTTATCAGTCATGTTTCTTTACAAGTCAGCAAGCAAAGATAAACATTGTTTCAGATACGGCAGTCATGGCCATGAAACGTGGTGACATTTCAGCAGCCCTGATTGGCGGCTGCAACCTCAACCTAAAACCACAGGTATCCTGATAGCACTGCTAAAATGGGTAAAATCTTGCACCTTGATCCATTCATTACCAATATCAGGTGATTACCAATACCAGATGCTTTAATTTTCAGAACCCCCTAGGAACTCTTAGATCTACTGACTACTCTATTTCATCTCTCTATTCATCTTCTCACTGGTTTACTGCATCACTGACACAGGATTCGCTCGACACTTTGTATGATTGACTGAACAAACCCTCAGGCTACCATAGCACTACACCGCATGAACATGGTCTCCAAGAACAGGGGGTGTCGGGTCTATGACAAGGCAGCTGATGGGTACAGTCGAGCAGAGTGCATTTCCTTGGTTTTCCTTCAGGTATATTCCTTGCCTGATTGCAATTGACCCTAGGTTGTTTAAGATGCGGCCCGATTTCCGATGTTCCTTGCTTTGTTGTTGTTGCCGTTTTTGTTGTTCAAAATCAAATCGCGAGAATTAATCGCAAACAAAAAACGAAAAATTTGACCTCGGAAAATTATACTTATTTTCCCTTTTTCGCTAAGAGGATGTTAATCATAACGTTACGAACCTTATTCAAGTGGCGGAGTCAAGCTCGTCGGATTTACGGCAGGATCGTTAACACAGTGACTAACAATGACGGGTTTAAAGAGGAGGGTATCATCTTCCCAGATTCTCTCAGTCAGGTTCGTATCTGAGTAGGATAAGGGATCATTGGCCAACGATTTATTCATTAGTCATAGTGAGTCAGTGAGATGCGATTTTTTCGCGCAAATTTGCTTTGATAACAATGCGTTTCTTATAGACACTTCAAAATACACATTATTTTATTTGCGCGCAAAAGAACGCAAAGCAAGCGCGGCGTATCATGCCTTGCTCCAAAAGGTCTCTAAAAAACCCCTAAACCCTCCCTTTCTCCGGTTGCAGATCTCGCTACTGGAGGACGCGTACAGTGGCACGTGTGTGTCCGCGCGCGACGTAGCGTACGTTGAGGCGCACGGGACGGGAACCCAGGCAGGGGACACTCAGGAGTGCTACGCAGTCGACACTTTCTTCTGCAGCAAGCGGGGGAGGTGAGTTGACACTTGAAAGGGCAGGAAGCGGGGGGAGGTGAGTTGACACTTTCTTCTGCAGCAAGCGGGGGGAGGTGAGTCGACACTTTCTTCTGCAGCAAGCGGGGCGAGGTGAGTTGAAACTTGACAGGGGGCGATGTTATCCAGTCGGACATGATTATCACGGACATGATTTTCACGTTTTTAGAGTTTTAGATTGAAGCGGGGGAGGTCCGTAAAAAATTGAGTTTAGAACTTTTCTTTCTGCAGCCCATATATCTCCAAAAAGAGGATGCCTTATGTGACTTCACGGTCATGATTTCATATTCCCAGGACAACCCCCTTCTCATCAGCTCTATCAAGTCTAACCTGGGTCATGATTTCATACTATATTCCCAGGACAACCCCCTTCTCATCAGCTCTATCAAGTCTAACCTGGGTCATGATTTCATATTCCCAGGACAACCCCCTGCTCATCGGCTCTATCAAGTCTAACCTGGGTCATGATTTCATATTCCCAGGACAACCCCCTTCTCATCAGCTCTATCAAGTCTAACCTGGGTCATGATTTCATACTATATTCCCAGGACAACCCCCTGCTCATCAGCTCTATCAAGTCTAACCTGGGTCATGATTTCATACTATATTCCCAGGACAACCCCCTGCTCATCGGCTCTATCAGGCTTTTTGGGTCAGATTTCATATTTGACAATAGTTTGGTAACCTGGGTGAAATTCCCAGGACATTTGCTCATCGGTAAATAAACCTGGGTCCGATATGTATATTTTCCCAGGACAACTCATCGGTCAAGTCTAACCATGGGTCATGTTCAGCTGACAATTGCTCATCGGTCAATTGGGTCATGATTTCATACTATATTCCCAGGACAACCCCCTTCTCATCGGCTCTATCAAGTCTAACCTGGGTCACGCTGAGCCTGCCAGTGGGGTAGCGAGTCTGTGTAAAGTCCTGCTGTCCTACACCAAGGGGGTGATACCCCCAAACATTGATCCGGTGGAGATAAACCCCAAGCTAACGGCAATAGTGGAGGGAAGACTCAAGGTCGTGGTGAGTTATATTAGTGAGAATTACCTGCCCCACTCGCCACGGCCCCCACTCCCCACGGCCCCCGCCCAATTGTCATTTGATATGCATCGCATCGATATTTTCTGTATACTATTTATTATGTATCCTCACTGTAGTCAGTGAAAACATGTTATTTTATGACATATTTATTATGAAATCGAAAAGTTTCCCATTTCATGTACGGTAGGAAATTTTAATATTATTTTCAAATTTTGACGTTAAAAGTTTTCATTCGCTTTTATGAAAAGAAAAATTTTGAATTGGCAACTTTGTTTAAAGTTTGAAAAATTGAATTGAACATTCCCCTATTTTCTTTGAAGCATGCTGCCCTTTAATCAAACACAAGGAAATATATTTTCATGAAATAAAAGTCCTATTTTGAACGCTTTATCCTCATACTAACCTGGCGCCGTGGGTAAGGACGATCTTGTAGGTCCTCCACCGGGTGGAGTCTCCCCATTGCACTCCGGGCAGATGAATCCCGCTGCATCTGCAAATTGCAGGTGCTGGACGTATAATTTGTGATAGTGGGTGCCGTGGCAACATGGCACCTATCCCTGGCTGAGAAAACGAAAGTTTTGGATATCGATGGAGATGCAATGGACCCCTAAAAGACTACAGTCCTGAGAAATAATTCCCGTCAACACTTATGGTCAAACAAATCACACCCTTTCCTGAAAAACTATTTAAGAAATATTTCCTTGTGTTTTTGATCATAGATCGGAAAAATTAGGATCAGATTTTCAGAACAATTAGAATTTTTCCCTCTACAACACACGTTACCCACTCTCCCTCTATTCTGATCCCCTCTCACCCACTTTCAGACAAAGCCACGCCCATCACGGGTAACGCCCTGGTGTCCCTCAACGCTTTCGGGTTCGGAGGCTCCAACGCCCACGTGATCCTGCTCCCTAACGAGGCGGAGGAGCGGAGTGAGCGAGTGGGGGTGTTCTACTTGAGTGGGAGGACGGAGGTGGCAGTGCAGAGTATGGGGGAGCTGGTGGAGGCCGAGCCGACCCAAGGTGAAGTCTTTGCTTTGTGTTGTTAGGAATAGAGTAACTACCCAAGGTGAATCCTTTGTTTGTGTGGAATGAGAGGAACAACCCATTTCACTGAAGATGGGACCTGTCAGTGATCTAGTACATAAGAGTATGAGTAGAGGATCCTTTCCTTGCAGATGGGAATGGATTCTTTATCTTATAGAGATTAATCACGGTTACAAGTATCGTACCCAAGAAGCCCAGAGTTTTGGGAAAACAATGAATACAATTGGTTATATAAGGCGTAGATATGTTCTGCCGTTTTGAAATAAAATACCGGGTGTACCACGAAATAGTGGACAAAAGTAAACGTTCATAACTCAGCTTCTGGTGGGAGTTTCTACATGAAATTTCGGGAAGTCAAAGATATAGGCTGAAAGTTTCTGCACTACAAATTTGAAGTGTCTAGCTCAAAAAATGTCCGAGTTATCAACGAAAAACCAGTTTTTCGGCCATATCTCCGCTCCTGGGACTCAAAAATGTTAGCTACTCCTTGGACATATTGGTCAGATGTTGCCCGTAATATCCTGAAAGTTTCATTAGGATTGCTCAAAAAACCTAGGAGATATGCGAATTTTTGTATCGCTAAAAAGTGTCTATACGCAAGCTTTTACACACTCTGCAGATAAAATGTAAACAAACACGGTGCTTATCTCTATATTTGGACATGTTAAACTATGCAAGCTTACATAATGTACCCTTTAATTGTGCTTTATGTACACTTTTTTGCGACACAAAAATTCGCATATCTCCTAGGTTTCCCGAGCAATCCCGATGAAACTTTCAGGATATTACGGGCAACATCTGACCAATATATGTTAACATTTTTGAGTCCCAGGAGCGGAGAAATGCCCGAAAAACCGGTTTTTCGTTGATAACTCGGACATTTTTTAAGCTAGACACTTCAAATTAAGTGGTGCGAAAACTTATAGCCTATACCTATGACATTCTAAAGTTTCATCAAAAAACTCCAAACACCAGCCCAGTTATTGACTCTTAGAAACTGAAATATGGCCGAAAAGCCGGTTTTTTGTTGATAACTCAAACATTTTTTGAGCTGGACGCTTCAAATTTTTTGTGCAAAAACTTTCAGCCTATAACTATGACTTCCCAAAATTTTATCTAGAAATTCTCAACAGAAGCTGAGTTATTAACGTTTACTTTTGTCCACTATTTCGTGGTACACCTTGTATAATACTGTACTAAAATTCTTAAAAGTTTACGAAAAACTTAACTGAATTCTCATAGCCGCTTTCAAAACTTTCAAAGATTTCAGACGTAACATTTAACAGTTAAAAAGAAAATTCAACACAAAATCAATATTCTAAAAAGTCTCTATGGTCTAGGTACCAGAATAAATAAAGAACAATAGAGATGGATGGGTAGTGTCAATACAACATAAAGTTTAAAAACCTTCCGTTTCAAAATGAATTTAAATACTGCACTACACTTCTAAACTTCTGTAAAACACACAACCACGTCTTAATTAAAAATTGCTGAAATTTCGACATATTTATAGTTTTGAAATGAAATTTAACACAGATTTTTAAATTAAATATAAAATATCATTCAACCAAATATCAAATTTCTAAGTTACTTAAGTATTCACCCTGCAGCTCAAACATCGCTCCATGAAATAAATTTTCACAACATAAAACTGACTTTCTTAACTATTTTGTCTCAAACTGTCTATTTTTTCTCTAACTGTCCATTTTCTTCACTAACTTATCAGTGTTCTTAGTCACTAACCGTCCCTTGTGTCACTAACCGTGTCTTCTTCGCCCGCAAAGGTCTGCAAGACATGTTGAAGGGGTTGAGCAGCATATCACGTGACCTGTACCCTGCCCGAGGGTATGTCCTCCTCTCTCCTGATGACAACACTGTTATAGAGAGGGGCTGTGCTACAGTCACTCCAACTCCTGAGAAACAGGTATGTCAGTTCTACGTTTATATGAGGGAGAAAATTCATGGTTTTTGGGCTAAAACGGCCTTTTTGATCCATAAAATACCTTATAGGTCTTATGACAAATCACAAAATGGCGAATCAGGCTAGGAATTGGATGCAATATTATGCGTTGAATTTCACCTTTGATTGCTTCCAGTCTATTGTGGCTCTTCAATCTTCATTCCTCTCTGTTGTCCCGATCTCTCACCTTCTCCCACAGTCTTCTTTTGACAGTAGCTAAGCAAACATTAGCTGTTACAGATTAGCCTGCCAATTTCCCCAAAAATTTAGTTTTCAAGATTTTGCAGAATTTTTGAATCTGTTTGGCTACTGAATGATAGTGTATGTTCAAACTTCAATGGGATTCATCTGACAACAAAAGGTGAATAGCCCCCAAACAAAATTACCTGTAAACTACAAAATGCGTGCCTTTTACTTTACTGTTGTTTCAGTAGCTGCCCTGGCCATTGTATTACTGAAAATATTGAAATATTTTAACCTTACACAAACTTCTATTACAATCAAATCCATCATTGATAAGTGATTCATTCTAAAAGCCTATAGATCCAATTACAATTTCGGGAGACATCTTGAAATGGCCATTTACTACTAATCTAACATCAACTCACCGCTATATTCTCTCCTCTAATTTCCCCTCCCCCGGGTATTTGGGTTTCCTCACAATCCTCCTCTCCTCAGGTCTGGATCCTGGTGGGCGGGTTCGGGTCCCAGTGGCCGGGCATGGCTCGTGGTCTCATGGACTTTGCGGTGTTCCGTGAGAGTTTGGCAAAGTGCCAAAGTGTGCTGGAGGAGGAGGGAGCTGAGGGGTTGGATCTGAAACACATTCTCTGTGATGAGGTATGTGGAGTGCAGAGTTTTATGTCTGTAATTGTAGCTTGTTCTTGAGTGTGTTGGTGGGTTTTTGTTTTGTTTTAACTGACTTAACTATCTGCGTGTTCTGATGTTTGTTTGAACGGATACAGGAATTATATGCGATGCATGGTATAATTTTTCCCATTCACTGAAATTAGATACACACAATCTCTTATTTCATTCAAAGGAATAAATTGCAAAGGAAAATTTTGAAGACAAACCGTATTCTACTTACGTTCGGAAATTCCTCTGTGGATCACAATTCTGTTGTCGATAGCTCGTTCCTTTCGTGACTTGTCGTTCCGTCACGTCAGCCACGATATCGCTGAAGATAAAGACAGCAGTATCTCATTCTACATAATCGTAATTCTTACGTAATTCTTTCGTTACTTTATAAACTTAAGCGCCTATTCTAGCTACAACTAATTCCCTACTACTCTTCAAGAAGTAGGGAATCCCTGTTTACGAGAAGGTAGTTCTCTGCCCGTGAGTCACGTTCTCTCGTCTTCTCGTCTTTTCTCCTCTTCATCTGTATATGATCTTTGGTACCTATCTTCCGATATCTGGTCGTTAAGATTTAGGAAGGAACAAACAACACAGACAACATGTAACATGTAACAGTGCTGACAACAGTGGGACTCCAGCAGTGTGACCCTCGGAGGAGTCAGGAAAGGGAAGGAGAGGGGAGGGAGGGAGTTAGGTTAGTAGATATGCGCCCCTAAGATTTTGTTTTTGCCAGATACTTAAATTCGCCTTGATAATATTATTGTTCTTTAGCTATTGATTTGGTAATTATTCGATTAATTACCACCATGATTGGTAGTGTAACCAATCAACACTAAACTATCATAATTATCTACGAAACTAACATGATAGAACAAATAACCCACCGTTATCACCGAAGCAACTCGGTCTAATGTTGTACTGGAAGTGGTCGTCGTAAAGACAGGTGATGACCCTGTCTCCCAGGAGGTTGGGTTTGTCACCTGAACAGGTGACAGGCACCTCGGTTCCGTAGGTGACGGGGAAGTAGGAAGAGGAATCACCCGTAGTCAGGGTTAGGTAATCCACCAGAGGCAGTGCCGTGCACTCAACTGTGGGGGAGAAGATGAGAGAAGTGAAGAGAAGTTGAGAAAGGTGAGAGAAGTTAGGGGAGCAGAAAATATCCGGAAAAATGGAAAGTACTTTTCGTTAAATTATAAATCGGTTCAAGAAGACTTGTTGCTAAAGAAAAAACTTCACTATGGCGTCAAGTCGGCATGAGTGAAAATGATGGTATCAGGCAATATCTAGAACAGCCATCTGTTGTTCCTGGGCAGTCCCTGCTGTTCTAATCTCTGAAGACAACGAAGTATTTTGCCAGTTTGTTTGAGTAATGTGGAGCTGTCGCACCCCTCATAACACATCCCTCTCCCTTGATACTCACGAGCAACGCACTCCGTAGTCCCATCAGCTCCTGCGAACACCCCATCTGTCCTGCAAGTCAGGACAGTACTCCCGGTGATATCATGTCCAGGCTGACAGGAGACAGTTACCTCAGTCTGGACTATGACAGGGAGGGTGGTCTCAGTGAGGAGTACTCCTGCGCTAACAGGTGGAAGAGAGCTGCACAGGACTGGGAAAGATAGGGTTAGTGTGGAGTAGAGAAGAACTGGGAAGGATAGGGTTAGTGTGGAGGAGAGAGGTGCATAGGACTGGGAAGGAGAGGGTTAGTGTAGAGTAGCGAAGAACTGGGAAGGAGAGGGTTGTTAGTGTGGAGTAGAGAAGAACTGGGAAGGAAAGGGTTAGTGTGGAGTAGAGAAGAACTGGGAAGGAAAGGGTTGTTAGTGTGGAAGAGAGCTGCACAGAACTGGGAAAGATAGAGTCGTTAGTTTAGACTGGGGAGGAACAAACTGCAAATAATTTATAACAATGTTAGTGCTAAAGATGTATGTGTGCCGTGTGGCCATTGGCACCATTTAGATTATTTGATAAATGATACACTAACAAATCAGCCAAAGCCGGACCGTTATCCCACAGACGAAAATTAAATTTGAGGCACATTCTACCAACATGTATCTTTCATAGGTCTGATATATGAGAGTTTTCAATCAACTTCGCAAATCATAGTGACACACCATCCACTCACCGGGTTTACAAGTTGGCAGATCGTTCTCCGCTAAGTACCCCGTGTCCTTGAGACAGGTAATGACCGCATCGCCGTGCACAGTGAACCCCGCGTCCTCACAGGAGACTGTTACCGTGGTTCCGAATGGTACTGGGAACTCGGTGGTGGTTGAGAGTGGTCCCAGTGTGTCCGGGGTGACTGGTTCGTCTCCCTGCTCGGGAACCGCGGGCAATCCCTCGCACTCATCTGTGGGACATGTAAGGTTGTTCTACTGTGGTGATCAGTCCAAGGGAGTCAGAGAAAGACCAAATAGATGATATATTATCTTTCTCAGATTTTTTGATAAAGCGAAGGGTTCCACTCATATTCTCAAATTTTAATTTACTCAGTTCGAGTGAAAAGCATAACTTTGCCAAAACTTACCAGGAAACTCGTGAAAACTAAACAGCAAAGTCACATTGGCAAGAGGGCTTCATGTATCTATTATTTAACCTTCTTCACACGAGGATATCATGTATAAAATCGAATACAGTATTTTGTTATGTTTGTAGTATACCCATACACCTCTATAGATAATACGGGGGGGGGGGGTAAGGCAAACTTTGGCAAACCTTCCACTTTTTTGGAGTTTGCCAAAAAGTGTTTGCCAAAGTTTGCCATAGTTTGCCAAAGTTTGCCAAAATTTGCCAAAGTTGCCAAAAATAACCCAAAAATTTTGTTATTTCTGATTTCTTGTTCACAGTGCATGCAGGACGTGGGCATAATGGTTTTGAGGAAGCTGAATCGATTTCAATGCTTAATTTTCATTCAGAATTTCAAGGCTTTACTGGTTCCACGTCTGAAATTCTGCAAGCCTCGCTTTTATAAAGGTATCCTAAAGGACCTGGGTTAGAATCTTCGAGGACCTTTCGGTTCAAGAAAAGATGTTTATAATTATCAAGAATGGATCCATGTATCTACCATCTACTACCAGTTCATCAGATAACGTGTCACCGGCAAATTGTGCCATGAATATGACCAAAATTAGCCTCCATTAGCATCCATGGAGGCTGAATGGAGGCTTATTTCAAAGTAAGCCATTAGCCTCCATGGACATAAAAAATCCAAAAAAAAGCCTCCACTGTTGGAAAAAAACTGCTAAAATTTCAAAACC
>WFMF01000337.1:0-140536 GCA_011033025.1 Beroe forskalii
ATATTATAATAGCACTTTGATTAAAATTATATATTATCCAGGCTTTTTTATATCAAGCTATAAATGTTTAGTTTATGGATGACCTTGAAGTAAATGACTACTTGAGAAGAGCCCTTGAGAGTGCTGGTGGTCAATTTTCTGAACTTTCTGTATCTTATCATGATCATGAAGAAGAACTTGATGAGGCTGGTACATTCATTACAGACAGACCACTAACTCCTAAGACTGCAGAGTCAAAGCGGCAAAGTACTAAGAGCAAGTTCAGAGCTCCTGATGCAGATGAAAACTTAAAGCTTATCAAATCTCAAAAAGCAGCAAAAATTGTTGGAGATGCCTGTGAAGAGATGAAAGTCAACAATTTCATGGTTGCACTATCAAAACTTAATAAAGCAATTTCCATGAATGCAGATAATGCAAACTATTTCATGCTTAGGGCAGAGTGCTGCTTACAGCTGTGTGATTTCAATAGCACAATACTTAACTATGTACATGCCATTGATATATCTATGGAAGATGTGGAGGAGTGGAAAGATAGACTCTCATATATACACTTCCTTTATAGTCAGATACTCTATGATGAACAGGATCACAAAGGAGCATTGGCTCAAGTGAATGAAGCTCTCAAATTCAAGCCTGAGAATTTTTCATATCACTGTCGAAAGCTGGCATATCTTTTCTCAATGAATCAGCACAAGCTCTGCCTGGATCTTGCTGAGAAACTATTAGTAGATCATGAAGAGGCTGAATTATATATCCTTAGAGCCAGACTTAACAAGCTTTTTGGGCATACCACAAAATGCTTTTATGATGTACACAAAGCCTTAGAACTTGATCCAGATAATGGTAAGGCAATGGACATTGTGAATGAACTCAACTCTTCAGCTGAAGAGTGTCGCTCTGTTGCAATAAACCAGGCACTCAGTGGTAACTTGACTGAAGCAATAAGTAAGATAACAGTTGCAATTGATACCAATCCCACTGTTGCTGAGTATACAGTTTTTAGGGGCACCTTGTATCGACAGCAGGGTCTTTATGATCGAGCTATTGATGATTTTATGCATGCACTGTCTAAGGTTGCAGTTGATAGCAAACCACATCAGGATTCTATGCGACAACTAGTCCTTACTTACAATGATTTTGCTGTTGAATGCTACACCAAAGGCTATTATGAAGAGGCAATATCCCTTCTTGATCAAGCTATCAAACGTGAAAGAGGAGAGAAGGGTTTCTACATGAACAGAGGTGATTGCTTTAGAATGGTGGGTTATTTGAATTTTGCTCTGGCAGATTATCAGCAAGCCTTAGAACTAGATCCTACTGATTGGGTCATCATTTCTAGAATTAGTTTGGTTCATCATCAGTATGGAATAAAGGAGTACTCTGACAAACACTATGCTGAAGCAGAGAAATGTTTCACAACAGCTATAACATGTAACTCTAAAATAGCCCAGTATTATATTTCTAGGGCTTGGGCAAGGTTCATGCAGAATCATTTACCTGCTAGTCGTGCTGATTTACTGAGAGCTGTGTATCTGGATAATACTATTGAGGAAGGAATAATGTTAGCTGCTCGACTGTATCCAAATCAAAATATTGATTCAATTCTCAATGCTAAGAGTAGCCAAAAGATCCTGAGTCAGATGAAAGAACTAGTTTCAGGAGAATCTACCAAACATGGATCAGGTTGTTTTGTCTTCCAATACATTGGCTCATGAACCATTAGCAGAGGAGAACATTGCTCAATATAACACATGGATGGAACAGTATAAAGATTCAAATAATAATGTTAAATCTTTACTTGATTCAAGGCCTGTCCTCGATCAGGCTATTCCAAAGATAATGACTCCCCAAAAAGTTAACCTTGTCAGAGATAACAGTACCAGTGGATGGATGAAGAAGTATTTTGACAGCAGAACTAATTCTGTAAAGTAATAGGTATTGATTAGATCTCATGCAAAAGGGTTTTCAAATTAGATTTTTATGATTTGTAAGGTTTTCTGTTTGATAAGTTTGAACTAAAAAGATCTTATTTGTCACAGTGGCAAAATAGAGTGCATGCTTTCAAATTCAAATTCGTTGGTTGCTAATCAATCACAGACGCTATTATGTAACACAAATATTTGAATCATTGAACGAATTTTTCCTTGGATGTCGTTTGAAAGGATCGATTTTTACTAATCTTTATCAGATTTCGTTGGGTATTTTCTTATGCCCAACAAATTTAACCATTAACAAGAATTGTATACACATTTTAATGTTATAATTTCGTTCATATGTAAATCTAATGAATATCAGATTTCAATAATAATAATATTCCATAAAATTTGAATTTATAATTTTTGATTCATTTGTTTATTTCTAATAGAAGCTGTGATATCAATCAATTAATGTCCTTTTAACTTTTTAAAGTTTAATAACTGATAAAAGTGATCATGCTGGAAGTGGCTGGAATCATGCTCTGGTTGCAGAAATCGCAAATTAAAAACTGATTAATAAAATCTGTTTACAGTTTATTGAATAAGTAATTTGTGTGATTCACGATGAGGTTGATAAGTAAAGCTATTTAAAAAAGAAGTTATGGTAATAAAACGTTTTCCGACTATAACATTTAAAGTAATTGTTACTTTTCAATAGGAAGTTATGGCAGAAGGTGAGGCTGTCAAGGTAGCTGTGAGGGTTCGACCCTTCAACGCTCGGGAAAAGAACATGAATGCCAAACTATGCATTAAGATGAATGGTAAGTTATTGCTAATTTCGAGGACTGTACATCACTAATCACTCTGCAATCCCTTTCCTATCATTGCTTTCTGCTGACAATTGAAGCCCATGGCCTTGAAGATTATCTTTTAGGCATTGTATATCCAGAAAGTAATAAATTTGAAATCCTATTAATTTTGAAAATCTATCATGTTATTCTCGGCCAGGACCCACAACATACATCAATGATTTGGAGGGAGGGGATGAGGAGAAGTTCTTTACCTTTGACTACAGTTACTGGAGTTTTGATGACTTCGAGGATATTGATGGGTACCTGACACCGACTTCCGGCAAATACCATGACCAGGTTTGTAATACTGCGTAGAGATAATAAAGGTTAGAGATACAATGAAATCATACGATTTCTTTGAAAATTGTCAATGTTTATTTTGCCAACCCTAGCTATTAGGGATCGTTCACAAATCACATATAACGTAATCATCAAGGAGGTGTTTTCAAATGATTAAGCGAAGGGGGTTTAATGGTTGATTACGTTTGATGACGAGGGGGAGGGAGGGGGTGAAAATGGGCAAAAATTGATTACGTTATACGTGAACAATCCCTTATCAAACCCTTGCATTAATTAACTCCTTCAGCAACCATGCCTGTTTATCAAAGCTGCTTCAATAAACTATCCTGGAGCAAAACTTGAGACTTAAAAAACCGCAGCAACATGTGTTTAACGATGTCGGTGTTAGCATTAGGGAGAACAGCTGGAATGGATTCAATTGTTCGCTGTTCGCGTATGGACAAACTGGATCTGGAAAATCTTACTCCATTATAGGTTGGTGACTGTCTTGTTTATACTATCGTGGTTTTGCCAAATTGCATGAATTTTATCTTATTTTCAATAATTTGATATTTAAATCCTTGTGATGTGTTTCATACACATTTCATTACTCATACACATTACATTACATTACTAATGTGACTTTCATTTAATCTCATCCCAAATGGATTGACTAGAGAAATGTACGTTTTCGTAATGTTGGGCATGTTTTTCGTTCCAGAACTGTCCTATTTTTCGATTTTAGAGTGCAGATTTCTATTAAATCATGCCTTCTGTTTGCTTTGATTCTGAAAAGATGTATTTCGAGGCTCTGTAATATTGTGATTTGAATAAGAAAGCTAGAGTTGTAAATTATTGTTGGAGTGTTTCATAACACACTAATATGACTAAACTATCACCAAGGTTACGGGAAAAACAAAGGTGTTGTTCCCCTATACTGCGAAGACTTGTTCATCAGAATGGCAGAGCTCCAAAAGGAAAGCCCTGATAACAGCTACCAGGTATGTTTCAGTTTATCTGGAAAATTCCTGATTTCCTGTTGTCCGCGTTGTCATGTATATTGTATAAGCAAGTATTTACGCTGCCGCCTCAGCGACTTCCAGTAACTACACGTTGAGCTTGATTAAACTTGTTAGTTTTTACATCAAATCCACGACAGGTTCAGTTTTCTATGCTGGAGATTTACAACGAGAGTGTTTTTGATTTGCTGGCGGGAAAGGACAGGAAAGCTCTCAAGATCAGACAAAGCAAGCAGAGAGGGTTTTTCGGTAAGTTCTTCTGATTGACACTTGCAGGAATGATAATTGATAAGTATTCCCTGATCAGTTGATCTTTTTAAACCAAGTCCACCTCGGAATTCTCTGAAAATATCAGACTTAATATAAATTTGCAAAATCGCATTCATTATCATGCAAAATGTATAATTTTCGCGCGATTTTGAAATGGTCTTCGCAAATCTAACTCGGTCACAGCGCGCAGGATTGATTTGCGTAATGCGCGACGACAATCGTGTGTAGAAGTTGAAAGTTCTATCACTTTTGTTACCTTGGATACGGCACAAAGTAAACCTCCATGTGTTTGGCAGATGACGTTCCTAATTCTATAATTGGCAGATTGCCCCTCTTATTGTGAAGCAGCAAGCAATTTACAAGCTTCAAAGCAATAACCGAGTGTGGCTCGATTCAGAAGTGTACTTCAATGGACAGAAATAGATTCTAAGGCGCAAAATTTGGTTTGGTGATATTTCCAATCGGATCCTGACTCCTAGTGCGCATTCTCATTCTGACAGTGTTTTCCCTTTCAGTTCAGGGACTCAAGAAGACCCCTGTTGGTAGCTATAAAGAGATTGAGGATCGGATGGCGGAAGGAACAGCCAACAGAACTGTTGCTGCTACTAAAATGAACGCTACCAGCAGGTTTTAGACCCATTAAATCCTCTCAGGAGGGCATGAACACTGAATTGCTTTAATCATCTGATGGAAGTATTGCTACCTGTCCCAGTGGTTGGACTGGTCGTTGAATATAAGAGAATAAAGCATTTAACCTTCTCTCCCTCAGTCGCGCCCACACGGTGGTTGAGCTGACGCTCACTCAGAAAATAGTGTCAGATGGTGCCAACATGACCAAGACATCAGTTGTAAACCTTGTGGATCTTGCTGGCAGGTAAATCCCAAGCTCTTGACGTGATTTTTGGCATTTTCCATAAATATCATTAAAATGTAAGATCACATGTCGTATATCCAAATTTTCGATTTTTCGTTCTTTACCCCTTTTTATACTGTAGTTTTTGACGCCGAGCACTGCTCTGAAGTTCTGAATTTCTAAAATAATGTGAAATCGTTGAGTTGAACTATTGGTATTTCTGATACAGCTCCTTCCTTCAGTGAGCGAGCCTCTAGCACTGGGGGCTACAGGGGCCACGCTGAAGCAGGGAGCTGCCATCAACAAGTCACTCTCTGCGCTGGGAAACGTTATCGCTGCACTTGCCTCGGCTTCTGAAGGGGGCAAGAAGACTATCAGTGAGTCAGGGCATAAACCATTTCGAAGATAATATTAATGAGTATCTGGGCTTCTTAATTTGCTGTTTAATACTATTTGTGAGTTTAAATAAACGTCTTTTCTTGGAAAATGGATGATATCAAGATACCCAGCAAACTATGTTTCGTGTTACTTAAAAGGTCCTTATATTTCTTTTTATTTTCAGTCCCCTACCGGGATTCCTCGCTGACTATGATCCTGAAGAACGCTCTGGGTGGGAACTCCAAGACGGTGATGATTGCAGCCCTAAGTCCTGCCAGCGTTAACTACGAGGAAACTCTATCCACTCTCAGATTCGGTAAGTATGCCCTCCCTCCGTATTATGGTATTGTGCAATGTTTATACGATTTGATCACTATTCATGTTTATTACTATTCTGTTCCGACTATTTCAAAAATATTGCCGGGATTGGAAGATTCTTTCACGCTGCATATAAAAATAATGAAGGTTCTGGGTCTAAATATACCTATGTGACGCTTGGAGAATCTTTATGGAGACCTCTGCACATTTTCCCATAGTGCTGAATTGAGTTTGATAAACGGCTGAATTTATTAAAATCTCAACTGTAAGATTTTCAAATCTTGCTTGTCAATAAAAAGTGCAAGCTTTTGTGTTGACTTATTATGCACTTTAGTGTTAACCACAGACACGCAGACATGTCTACGATGTGCAACAAGCAACAGTTGTCGAAATAATGTTTGCTATTTATAGAAATGAAATGCTAGGTTTTTTAAAATGTGTCACAAATGAGCAGAGCCCATGAAAGTATTTGAAAAAGTTACGCTAAAATTGCATTTATGCTAAAATAGGCTTAAAAGATTGGCGCCATCACCACCTTGAAAACTGGCTGTAAATATTTGTCCAATGTTTAGCGATTCAAGAAATAAATCCATGCTGTTACAGCTGACCGAGCCAAGCAAATCAAGACTAAAGCGACAGTTAATGAGAGTCCAACGGACAAACTCATCCGAGAATTGAGGGAGGAGAATGAAAAACTCAAGAAAAATGATGGAAGGTACAGTATATTTCATTCGAACTGTTTTCCCGATCCAACCATCCGATCAAACCGCCCTATCCAACGACCCGCTCCAACCATCCGATGCAACCATCCGATCCACCGAATCACGACAGTATACCCATATCATGTACCCGGGCCGTTACAAGTTAAAAGTTCAGACTTCACGAATTTTCCGCTCAGACGCGAGATTTTGCTAATATCAGTGTGCTCAACCCATCAGTCGAACCCTTAAAATTTACTCAAGTTAAGTCCCCGCAAGTTTTACTCGCCGCTATATCGATCTCCGCCGATATCGAATATCGATGTCCAGGTGGTATCGATATCCTAGATTGCACTGTACAGGTGGTGCGATTGACACGTCGATGGTGAAGGATGACGACGAGGATGACGTATCAGAGGAGGAGATACAAGCCCGGATCCAGGCGCTCATGGAGGAGAACAGTGCAGAGAAGGAAACCATGGAATCCGTTAGTTCTCCCGATCTAATTAATAATTGGGATTTGATAAATAAAGTGATCTCAATTCTTGAATTCTATTGTCGGTGACGATTTCGTTATTTTGATAGATACAAATATTTCCCAATTCGGAGCTTTCGACTCAAACCCAACTGTTGTCAGGAATGGAAGAACAGGTTGGAAGCAGCTCAGAAAGCAATTGAGGAGCTGAAAGCCGAGCAAAGCCGGAAGGAGGAGCTGAAGTCGAACACCCCGCATCTCCTCAACCTCAACGCTGACGAACAGCTGTGCGGAATGATCGTTTACTTTTTCGGTGAGGACAAAGTCAATTCTCAAAAACTTATGTTTTTCAGAACATATTTTCGTATTATTTATTATATCTCAACGCAACGCTTGCGATCGTCTGGATTCGGTGTCATTGTCGTGTCCATAATTGATATCGACATCGTTTTCTGTATTGTCGTAGTGTATGGAATGGTTTCTTTACGCTTACTTTTTGGAAATTTCAGAGGCTGGCAGCGAAAAACGTATGGGAAACAAGATGACCGACCCTCCAAACGATATCATTTTATCTGGACTCGAAATCGAACCCTCTCACTGCTCCATTGTCAACAACGGAGGTTTCTTATCGCATAGATATATGTCATCCCCTCCGAGTTATAGAAGTTTGCAGTATTCAAGACCGTGTCCGAATATAATATTATTTTTATTAGTTGTATAATTTTAGCATAAGTGCATGACCATTGCATTACTAGACTAAAATTTTATTAATTGTATAATTTTAACGTAAGTGTATGACTAGACTAAAATTAGGTACTAATATCAGTTAATTACTTAGAATTCTTAGGATGCGGCTGGAGCACCTATTTATGAGCATAATAATATGTATATTGTCTGTTATAGACATGACATGACATGGCATTAAAATAAACGCACTCCATTTATAAAAACTTATAATATCTAAATGTTCGATTGATAGTTGACAATTCAATAAAGAGCATCGCATGAGCAGTTAACTGATCTGAAACTCTGTCAGGAAAGTTCAGATAGTGCTCTATACTAAGCGGTTACATGTCGAAGTGGTGACCGTATACTGCAACTTACATGGTCGAGGCGACAGCCGAGACTGTGTAAGTTGAATAATGGACGAGGCGTGCCGAGTTCATTAGTAGGTATACGGTCCAGCTGAGATCATGGAACCGGATTGTTCGACCGGAAACAGCTGGGACCGACTATTCTCTGACCAAACAACAGTATTTCTACCACTCGGGTCGACCCTCGTCCGGACCAACGCTTAAGTAGATTTTTGAGTGCTCCTTTATAAAATAAAATTTCATTTTAAGCTTTTTTGCACTGTAATTCAGTGGAGACCGTATAACCAAACTTACACGGTCACTAAAACAAGCATGGGAGGGGTATAATATTTTGAGAAAGTTGGTGATTGTAAGATTGTAAGTTGAGGATTGTAAAGTTGTAAGATTTAACCCACTATTTCATCGCATTCCTGGCAGGTAAGTTGACGTTGACGGTGCACGAGGAAGCTAAGGTCCATGTCAACGGGGAGTACGTGTCAGGGAAACTAGATCTCATGCATAGCGACAGGTAAACAGTCACTTTACTTTCACTTTCACTTTACCAATCACTTTACTTTACCAATCACTTAACTTATATCAGACTTTTATTCTGTTCCTTTATGATATAACAATGTGTCATCATTTCGATGTAACATAATGTTCGTATCAAACTCGGCTTCTCCTCAATGCTGTCCTATAGGTCATATATACAGTAGATGCAGTGCATGAACATTGAACAGTGGTTTAATGTTGTCAGTTTAATGTTTTCAGTTTAATGTTTTTAGTTTTATGTTGTCAGTTTAATGTTCTCAGTTTAATTTTGTCAGTTCGTCACTATAAACTATGACAGTGACGTCACTGCAAACCGTCATGAGATGTATGTGACTTTTGAAGGTAAATGACCTTGCAGACTAAATACCCGCTCACCTGATCTTGATAAATCTTGATATTATAAACATAATTACTGTAGACTGGAAATATCATTCATTCTATCACAGCAGATAACAGTGTGGATTTCACTACTGACACTGCGAGATATATCACAGTTTAACAGGTCAACTAAATATCCCGTTCATCCTCTGATCCTCTCCACACAATATTCTAAGGTTCTGATTGGACGGAATAATTTGCTACCTAACGAGACATATTCATGCGGGACAATAATTCTTGGGACCCAAATTACGGAGAATTTTGGAGATTTTCTCCATATTTCTTAATACTTATGTTAACGTATGATGATGACGTCATATACATTGAAATTTTGTACGGTGCGAAAATATGAGGATCTCTCGTAGAAAAACGCAAATTTCGTTAATCGTGAATATGTCACAAGTAACATTTATCCCAGGGTATTGATTGGTGCAAATAACGTGTTAACATGTATTCGAAGGTTCTGATTGGAGCAAATAACGTCAAAACATATTATTCCAGGGTCCTGATTGGAGCAAATAACGTGTTCACGGTGGTGAATCCGGCTGAGTACGAGGCTGGTATAAAAGCCGGACTTGTGTACTACAAGTTCACCTACGAGGACGCCATGGAAGAAGTGCAGCATCTGGGCAGCAAAGACGACGCTCAGAAAGGTGAGGGAGTGGGAGTTTAGGGGGAGTTGTGTGGGAATTTGATGGGAGTTGAGTGGGAGTTATTGGGGAGAAACGGGGGAGTTGAGTTAGAGCTGAGTTATCGGAATTGGCGTATTCTCTAAATTTTGAGGGTTGTGGTGTTTGACAGGAATAAAGGTTGAGGAAGGGTTTTCAAAACTGGGCAGGTGGCTAAGCGCAAAACGGCGAGCGGTCCAGGAAATAGGTATACGGGAAGTGGTTTTAAGCTGACGGGAGCGAAATAATGTAAGAATATTGGATTTAATTTGTTTTCGAGCTTTTGTGCGGCATATTCTGACGTGCTCAATAAATCGCAGGCGAAGAAATCTTACAGGAGGACATTGCACAGTTAGGACCTATGATTGGGGAAGTTAACGCAATGAGCTGTGCTCTCGACAAAAAGGTTGGTGGAAGATAATCCTTCATTATACTGCAACTGCTACCAAGGGACACATATTTGGATAACTTTCGTAGCAGTATTCAAATTGCCCGACACTACTGAAAAAGTTAGTGGAATTCCATTTAGAAAAAATTGATAGTTTTCGAAAAAATATCATTGAAATATGTCCGTCCGCTTATAGTGGTTGCAGTATTAATACGTAATACGGTTCGTAATAATGGCTCGCTCCTTTGGGGCTTGACATTATTACTCACCGTATTACTACACTTATACACAATGATACATCATATATGCGTAAAAAACAAGAGCATTCATAGAGAATAAACACAAAAATACGCCAACAAATCTGCATCACAACCTGTTTGCCATTTTATTTTATCGTCCTTTAAATCAGGTTTTAAATTTAAATATGTCAAGAAGAAAAAAAAACGAAACTGTACTATATAAACAAGGATAGGCGTTATACTAGAAACAATCGACAAAAAGCCACTACTTATCAGCGTGAATACTGACTACTACTAGCATAAATAAAGATAAGCAATGAATATATTAAAATACTTTCATCTACTTCATTAAGTCAAATTCCCATCCGCCATTTAAATTTGCATTTAATGTCTATTTCTTCTTTCTCACTCCAATTGGACGTATTTTCTCGAGCCAATTTTTTCCGTGCGAGATATAATTATAAAGCCATTTCTCCACAATTGTGGAAAATCTCATAAATACCATGAAAATGAAAGTCAAACCTTCGCACACAATAATATGTGCTAGTAACATTATAATAAACAAAGTATGGCTAAAATTGCATTTTCCTATGAAATAAGGAAAATCATGCACATGAAAGCTGATTGATTCAACCGTTAATAGTAATTTTGAGATATAACTGAAAAAACTTCACCAAAGAAGTAAAAAGATTCAAACTGCACAACAAGATTGATCATATTATTATCTTTAAATCATGAAAATTAAAAGCAAATATAATACTAAATCTGAACATCATAAATCAAAACGCAATAAGAAATATCTAGAACCTAATCAATGAAAAGAACCCAATCATAGGTAAGAGGGAAGCCAGGAAAAACCTGAAACAAGGGTACATTTCAAACCGGCACTGGCCGATTTAGACTATTGTATTAATAAAATATATTAAGTAACTATATTAAGTAACTTCATCAAGTAACTATATTATTAAGTGACGATATTGAGTAACTTCCAGGTAACTTGGAAGGATCAACCATTTTATATGGCCCTCGTAATTGCTGACCGAATAACTTAAAATTTGAAATTTGTTTGATTGCTTTTGTTCTGATAGTCGAGTTTGGTAAGCCGATGTTTTGATTCAGCTTTCCTAGGATATCAGGCTACTTTTCGGGGGGAATAGGTATCATTTCAAAATATAAAGAAGAGAATTTCGCTTTCCTTTCTGATTATAGAATACCTAAAACTACTTGTTTGGTCAGACAATTCTTCCTAATATTGGTATAGCGGATTCCAATTAACATCTGCTCCCTCTGGAGCTATGGCGTGCCCCTATTCGAGTTACCATTTGATCTTCCAACCCTTGCTTTGAATAACTTCCTATGATAAGTCGTGTATCGGGAGGAGTAGAGCAAGCTGTTGACTATGGTGTGTGCTAGGATCAGGACTACGTTGTCCAGGGGACAGTCTATGTCGCAGATCCCGGTCAGAGTGTAGTGCAACACCCACAGACCCGTGAAAAGCACGAACTCTGATATGCAACTCGTGATGGACTTCAGGATGTCGTGGAAGTGTTTCCGAAGTTTCCGGCCCCGTTCCCGCCGGGTCGACAGCGGCGGACTGAGCGGCTCTCTCGACGGCGCAATGGAGCCGTTCACGATCACCGGACTGGCCTGAATTTCGTTGCCGCCATTGCAGCACGAGGCAGTGCCTTTGTGGCGGCGCTTTTCGCCGCCACCATTGCTAATGCTATGCTGTAAGTCGCCGTTAGATAAAGAGGACACCCTCTGAGACCTGTTCTCTGATTCCTCCGCCACGATCACATCTATTTCCTCGGCCTCGGCCAATTCATCGTTATTTTCGCCATTGTTCAGACTCTCGATTTCCTCCTCGTCTGCATCCCGCACGTCGTCTCCGAGTTGAATGATCTGAGACATGAAGTGTTTAAATGTGACAATTCGAACTGCAGTTTTGTCTCAATTGCCGTGTATGATGCAAACTTGTTCGAACTGCCCCTGTGAGGTGTAGATCGTCCCACAGACTTGTTCGGACTGGATATTAACAAATCGGGCATGCACTGGTCCTGTATTGTATTTGCAAAATGCTACCTACTTATACCTAGACTATGCATTGATAAACTGTTAATTTCGACAGACTCTCCATTTACTATCAACTCCACAGAATTCGTGGTCTAATTCGTGGAGTTAACATTGCAATTTAATTCTCTGAATTACTGACGCAGATGTCTGAATAACACGTACGTTTTCGTTTATTATCTTGACGAGCCTGATCAGCAGGCTATTGAGAGCAGCGTCACTATCAGAGGTTTAAAGTGGCCCTCTGATGGCGATAAAACGCCTTCTCAGCTATTTCTCTATTTGTTTCGCACTATTAAATTCCACTCGACACATTCGTTACAGGCTAGTGTATCTACTATCTAGTCTAGTGTAAATATAACTTGATTAAGCGTGTGAAATAAGCCGTCTAAAGTTGACAGTCATATGGGTTACCTTGTAAATGAAATTAAGAAAGCAAATAATTAAGAAACCGGGCAAAATGTTTCTTAATAAAATTCTTTTATTTTCCTGACGATTAATTTCATGCTGACTAACTAATTTGCTACAATAAGGTATACAATTTATCTTCATCTGGGCCTCATGAATCAGATTAATAATGGTAAATTGGACTATAATAATCGTGAATTAGATTGATTATCGAATGCGACACGTGTATGGCCCTGGCCCTGAACTGCTCAGAATAGCAATATCCCTGTAGAAGTTGCAACTTGTGACAGTCTGTGACGCATGGTGTGTCAATCAGCTGTAAATTAGGTGATAGCAACTACGTGCAGACACTATAGTATCTTGTGTTTAATGAGATATATTATCACTGGTATTTAACTATTGAAGGGTTGCAAGGTATGGTTGGAGGGTTACTATCATTTAATGGGTAGCCTGCAATAATAGGCCTTAGGCCATGAACAGTCACTGGTAATAGGGAAATTAGCACATATTGCACCTTCATATCTATTATCATGCTACATCATGCTACATCATATGTTCGAAATTTGGCGAAAATTGCGTTATAGTATTGGAATATATCAAATGATAGTAGGTGATAATGGTTCATTATGAGAGTCCACAATCATGGAGCTATGAAGCTTGAGAATTGGATGTGTGGATATGAGGATCTGCAACACTGAAGAGTATGACTTATTTAGTGAAACAACTGAAACAGTTAAAGGTCCGAGGTCCGAGGTCGATTTATGGTTTTTAGTAGCTTATCATAGAGGAAAGGCCAGATATCGGTAGGTTTTTACCTCATGGAAAATGATGATCCTAATCGGAGTTAAGGGGGCCAGTTGGTCTAAGGTTGGTTTTCGGGTTGAAGTTTGTATGTCGAGGAGAATTGATTTGGTTTGTCGAGTGGAACCAAAGACATTGTCTAAACGTCTGGTAAACCTGGACCAATATATGCCGAGTTCCTCGATATGCAAAAAAGAAAAGAAAAAAAGTAGAATTACCCGGACGTCGGTAGGCACGTCCAACTTGAGGGCGGACATCTTGATGTTGTCCAGAGAGTTGCGGGTACTGGGCGTCCCGCCCGTGTCCTGGCGGGATACCTTCCTGGAACTGCTCTGTCGGAGGAGCCTGCTGAGAGAGGGAAGGGATAAGTTAGTTTGATATGTAGGCAGATACTGTACTTATAGAGTTAAATGGGTGCAGATACGAGATATATGTCGGACACTGTCCTCATAGTTAAATGGGTGCAGATCATACGAGATAGAATTAAATAGTTTCGTGTAGAAATGGTTTCGGTGGGATCTGTCAAAAGTAAGGGCTTGCTGATCAGAATGGTTAGGGATGGATCACAGTTACATGCTACGTTTATACGTTATCAACCAGTGGGAGGGAGAGGGTTGCACGCTACATGTTGTTGTATCAAATACTACTACTATAAAACTGATTGCGGAAGAAATAGGGTACATTGTGCTGAAAAATGTGAACTTGAATATGGTTACTGTGTGTTTAGAGTTTATTAATAGTTGCAGAGACAAGATAGAAATGTTTTCGGTGTGATGTGGCAATAGCAAGGGCTTGCTGATCAGATTGGTTACAGATCCTTTTTAGTATTCAAATCGATTTGTTCATCAATTGGTATGAAACTAGCATTCTGAATCTGTCATCTAAATAGGACTATTTGAGAGAAAGATTTGTAAGGCCTCAAACTAGGGGCTGTCCTTGTGGAACTGTGGAAATTATATTGAATTATCCATAATATGTGTTCAGAGGTGTGCTGCCTTGCACTGGTATTCTACCTGAATATGAATATTGAATATGTCATGACAAATGATAATACCATCCGCTATGATAATATGGCAGGGATTTTGTGCTGGAATGCAGGACCTGAAGGTGTGAACTGTGTAGCCTAAGTGGATGCCTCATTCCGCTGTAGTACAGAGTGTAGAAAGTGAAATAAGTGATGATAGACGCGTCGGATTCCACATAAATCGATATTGGAATAAGTGAAGAATTAAATGCTTTCGCTCGAGAAATATTTTATGATTTATTTTTCGTGATTGTAAGCTATTACGGGAAGCCTTCCACTGTATTTCAGTCTAACTTTCAGCTGGTAGCTGATTTTAGCACTGGTAGATGAAATCAGTACCTGATTTTGTAGCTGCGGACATCTCTATAAACTAAAAGAAATGATATGTTACTGATAAGTGCATATATTGGCGGCTTGTTTGAGGAGAATAGTTGCAAGGTCAATACCTACAACCCCTGTGAAGGGATGTGAACTTGTTGAAACAGTGCGATTAACACTTTACGCTATGGGAAGAATAGTAAAGAATAACGCTAATACGAACATGTCTGTATAGTAAAATCCTCCATGCCGCATTCCAAAATTCATGCAATAAACTCGAACAGGCCACATTTAAGCCGCCTGGCAGAATAATTGTGAAAAAGGGGCGTAGCCTGGTGCCTTGATGCGATGCCCTTCCCACTCATTAGTTGAATTATAAAAGTATAAAGAGTTCTCTTAGAAGCTTGGAGGAGCTGATAAAAGGATGAAGCTCTGTGAAAACTATTGCTAGATCTCACTTTTAGATTTGCCAAGATAGAACTTAGAGTCCAAGGATGAGAAAATGCCATCCTAGAGACGTTTATACTTTATCATACCATTGCACATTTTAAAGAATATCGTATACCTATTGAATGGCCAGAATACTAGTAATGATAGTAATTACTGTCAGTAACTAACGTCTAACATATTATGTCGACCAATTAAATGTTTTGGTAGCTACTTTTGTCATTCATGTTTGTAAATGTAGAATGTATTCAGTATTTTGCACCACCGACTACCGAGGTCATGCAACGATCATGGATCTTAGTACAGTTGCCAAGTGTTACGTCGGTATGATCTATTGAAGTAATAAGCCAGTAAGCCGTAGTGAAAAGTGTTGTTTTAAATCAAAGAAATTATAAATCTACAACCATTGGTAGGGTTAAGACAATCTCTAAGTCCACAACGATGTTATACCGAAGAAACAAAGTAAAAGATAGAAACAATAAACTATTCTTCTTAAAAGAAGTGCTTTAAATTTTAATCTCAGTTAAAATGCCGTTAACTAGATATGATAAATCTATAAAAAACGAACATAAACATGCTTTTCATTCCGGTATCTTGTCAACATAGAATGCTCAACAGAAACCCTGCTTTGAGGGAACATAACGTGTAACGTGCCATTAACCCACGTGCACTACGTTCATGATCGATGATCATTCCATAACAAAGGTGTCACGAGTTCGAAAAATGAGAATCATCCTAAAATTTCTGAGTCGCGCGGCCACCATATATTATGCAACGTGCGTGTCGATATACTGTTTATTCAGTATCACGCACGTGCGGTATCACGTACATACAAACGATGGTCTTGTGGAAATTTCAGAAAACGTTCTCTCGGAACTCGCGACATCTGTACGTGTTAAATAACATGGAAATAATGATATGTTACCTATCCCCACTTCTGAAATCCTCGGGGCAGGAGGATTGCCTGAGGACCTGGTTAGCACTTCCGTTGCTTAGCGTAAAGCTCAGATTAGTACTTAGTCGGCCCGTGGTCGAGTGAGCCGGCGTGATGTCCGACCATCTAGAGAATGTGTGGTGGAACAGATCCAGTATATGATATAGTGGTATAATGTGTACAGTGTACATATTATGTACATTGTACATTGTACACTTGTACTCAGTATGGAATATGTATAATAGTGTATATTTTGAACACTGAACAGAACTTACTCAAAATACTACCTGGAATATTCTGCCATCTAAGGATTTAGACAGAAAAGTCACAATATAGTTCCTGATTTTACGTCCACGCATCACTTCATATAATGCTTGACTAATCAGCGAACAGTATCGTACAAATATTCTACACGATCATTGGTCAAACTTATAGCGTGGTGTGGGGAAAATGTGATGTCTTTTACCAAGGGAGGTTTTACCCCCCGAGGTTTTGACCCTCCCCCCCCCGAGGTTTTGACCCTAAGAGGTTTTACCCCCAGAAGTTTTGACCTCCAGAGGTTTTACTCCCAGAGGTTTTACCCCCAGAGATTTTACCCCCAGAGGTTTTACCCCCGGAGGTTTTGCCCTCAGAGGTTTTACCTCCAGAGGTTACCCCCAGAGGTTTTACCCCCAGTGGTTACCCAAGAGGTTTTACCCCAGAGTTTTACCCCCCAGTGGTTACACTAATCTCACCTCCACGCGGAGACTGACAGCTTCCTGAGGAAGGAGTAGGCTAGGGGGTTGTTAACGTCGTCCATAGGTCGGCGCGATATGGGGGAAGCGTTCTCCGCTATTATCTTCAGCTTCCGAACTGGGGGATGAGAAGAGTGAGGGTTAATTAGCAGACTTGAACGTCATGTGACGTAAGCTGCCTCAAGAGTTTAAAGTGAATTGAGGGAAACACGAAGTGATACGGCACGTGCTATCTTTAGCAAGGGTGGGATGTGTCTTCTTGGAAAAGATACATTAGAAAGTCTGCTCCATATTACTGTTGGTAGTACCGAAGTGGAAACAAAACCAGGGCAGCATTATTCTGAAGCTCATACCATTCTGATAGCCGATAGGAAATGGTCAGTAGAATCATGTAAATTCAGGCATTTTCACCAGTGTGTACTGTGAACTTACCAAGGGTATTTAGTGATGTTCTTACTGAGGTATTTGAATATTTGACAATGTACTTACTAAGGGTATTTAGTGTTGAACTTACTGAGTTAGTTGAATATTTGACAATGTACTAACTAAGGTATTTGACTATGTGCTAACTGAGGTTGTTGAATATTTGATTTTGTACTTACTGAGGTATTTGGCAATGAACTTACTGAGGTATTTGATGATGAAGATGTTAAGGGACAGTGCCACTAGAGCTGGGAAGAGGAATGAGAGGAGGTACCATGCGTGGAAGAGCGCCTGGTTCGAGGTCGGGATACAGAAGTTCAACTTCTTGATGTACTCGTACTCTGTCAAAATAGTTGTCTTGATTAGAATTTTATCAGAGAACTATAATCAACGCCATGTTTGGTTGAGGAAATCAAGTGGATTTGCTTTCGAAATTCAAGATTTTACGATTTCTACGCTTCTTTTTCCCCTAAACGCTATAAATCAGATCATGAATGTGAAGTAGTAACTTACTCCGTTTGTTGTCGTTAGAACTCGTGACTTGAGGCATGATGAAGCTCCATGCTATGAAGACCATCTGAAGTGCTATCACTTTACCTGAAACAAGTGGGTTGAGTTTGGTGGGAGCATTTGATACGACGATCGCAATCGTATCATCGTCTTAAAGTAGCAAATTGAGGTGAAATGCGACTAGCAGAAGATCATTTATTTATCAGCGCTGCCAAAAGTTAAATAGCATGAACTATTATATGCATTTAAGCATTGTTTTGTTATTTCATTTACTCAGTTATACGCGGCCAAATACAATATCACCATTAAAAATTATAATTTTATCTTCGAACCTTGGAATCTTCAAAAGCTCTGCCTTTCACTGCTCAAAGGTGGTTGATTATCAATCAATTTGAATTTCTTTTCTCGATAAATTATACCCCATAACTCTCTGAAATGCATCATTAAAAATATGTTCGTACCTGCCTTCATGAGTTGAACGTATCTGAAGGGGTTCATGACTGCCATGAACCTGTCTATGGATATGAGGAGGATGGAGCACACGTTTATACTGCAGCTGATCCACCCGATGTAGCTGATTATTATGCACCACACCTGTCAGAGTTAATGCTGAGTTAATACTGAGGTTCTCAGTTAATACTGAGGTTGAGAGCAACATTAATTCTCAGATTGAGAGTTGATACGCAGTTTCTAATAATATCGCTCATGAGCTATATATGTGCATTTCATATGGAAGGTGCTTCGTACCACTTTTGGGGAATTATAATTTTTTCGCCTATAAAATGTTCAAATGATGACGTTTGACCGTATAATACTGCATCGTGCAAAGAATTTTTTCCATAAAGCATACCAACATCCATATTGGCACACGATTTAGATCTAATTCAAAGTTGAAAATTGAACTTGAGCATTTACGCTCCCTCTTTATAATCATTATTTTTATTAACCCCTTAACTTTGAAAACTTCTCCCTGGAAAATATTAATGAGGAAAGCGAATCATTCACTTTAATTTCATAACGCGCTCTAAATGCGAATGTCAATCAAAAATTCATAATTTTAATCATCAGTACTACAAGAAATTAGATTATCGTCGCTTGCCTGCTAGTAATAAACTTATTTTTGAATAAATTATGTCAATTATGCTATTTCAAATTAAGAAATATTATTCCCTGACGAAAGGATTAACAGTATCAGGCATAATTTCCCTCATTTAAGGCGAAGTTTTCGATTCACAAATCAATAATGGTATTACTCTAGTATGTAAATGAGCAATATGATATCTAAGCTTACAATTTACACCCTTGAATATTTATAATTTCATTCAAAAATCGCCGACCAACAAAAACTAGAAAATATTGGTGACATTTTTGGTCATATATCATATATGAATGGGAGTTATGTTAAAAATGGTACCTTTATAGTATCTATGATGAAGTTCTTCAGTCAACTATGAGAGTAGGGCAGTTACCATTTGATTTTTTATTTGACTTTAAATGCTCAGTGTGTCTTACCTCTGATTGGTTGATGACTCTCACTGCTTATTGTATCTTACCTCTGATTGGTTGTTGACTCTGACTGCCCAATACAGGATGAAGGGTGATTGTAAGTGTAAGACATTGCTGATGAGCAGGGAAATGTAGAGGAGTTTGAAGACACCTTTCTTACGTTGTGCAGCGTGTCGGTTTTCCTGAGGAGTTGAAGATTGTAGAAAATCGTTCGGTGATGAATACCCCGCAAGAACTATCTATAGCAAAGAATCCATACTGAATTGGTAATGACGAAGAATGTTCGTTTACCAAATAAATCAATAAATGCTTAAGCATGCACTTGTTAATTTAAGCAAATCAGTGATGAAATGTGCAAATGAATGATGAAATAATAAAATGAACTGCTACAATAGGGGGGGATGAAGCCCAAAAAAAACCAAGCCCCACCCTACTTTTCCGATTCTTGGGCTAGGTTTTTTTTGGTTTTTTTTAGGTTTTTTTTGTTTTTTTTTGGGTTACATTTTAGTCATTTCTAGCACCTTTCCAAACGATTTTCAGGTTAAAATTCGATTGTTTTATGATGTCTACCATTTGACTGTAGATCCACAGGAGCTTGGTATGTAGCATAAGCGACCTATGATTGTGTAATTTCCTCAAAATAATTGAATATTCTCACTCATCTGACATTGGTCCAATTATTCAAAATTCACGTTCATGACGTTTTGTTAATTTGCAAGAAGACATTTTATTATTTTTGGGATGTTAATACTGAAATTCCTCTGCTATTGAGACACTTGGACAGTTTTTTAATCAAGTATATAAGATGATTTCCAATAGGTACCTATACTTTTTCCTATAGGTTTTCAACTGCATTCTTAGGTATTCACGTCTTAGTGACTTCCAATAGTAATCAGTCAAATAAAAGCTTTCTTTTTATATATTTGAGCTGATCTTGGGCCCTGGGTGTCCCCTTGTCCCTTCGGACCCCCTGTTGTCTTCCTAGTGAACCTTTCAAGGCTGATCCCCTGTTCAGTGGTCACTGGTCACCCTCTATTTTAACACTATTTATGATTGTGTTTGAATAAATTTTTAAAACTTTAACTGGATTCTGACCTCTTGTAAACATTGACTGTCCTGGCACCTCACAGTCTCACACTTATCACTTAAATGATGAACTTTTATAAATGTTTTGATAATGATATTTGAACAGCTTCAATAAAAACACCCATTAATAAAGCACACACAGAAAGGCCTAGTAGATTAATAAGATCATTTATAGCTTTTTGTTGACCCTTGGCCAAGAAATAAAATGAAAAGCCAATAGTCAGATAGTCCTATGCTGAGAGGGGTTCTTAGGTTCGTAAGGTGAGAAAGGATTCCGCAGAGAAAAGTTGACGAAGGTATTCACTAACGTCTAACACCAACCCTAACACTAACTAACTATGGCCCTACCTGTTAATCTTCAGAGCATGTTTGGGACCCCAGTCCCTAATACTAAAGCTAACCCTGAAACACTATCTCCTTAACTCTTTACTCTGGAGTCTGGTGGCTACTTTTTCCAGGTCAGGTCCAATCGAGCTTAGCTGTTCTAGGACCTAAGTGTTTATTAAACTTTTTGAACATGGTCCTAATTGTAGAGTTATGTTACCTGATGACTAACCAAAACTACTGCAGCTAGCATGAAGGCTTCTTGTGGATAACAAACTGTAAGTTATCTGTGTTAAGTGTAACAGTTATAAGCTTGTCTGAGTCCTGGAAGACCTTTATTTGAACCTAACATTCGTCCCTGCTGAACCAAGGTCAATCATATCCTTACACTACCTGACTGAGTGACCCTAACTCCTTGGGATACTTTACAGACCCCATCCTGGCCCTTAATTTTGAGCACACAACTAGAGGCATATACATCGCAACCTTATTAGCGGATGGTGCAGAGCAAACCCTGTATGGAGCCCTACAGTTTCAGTTCCTTGTTTAACGAGCCATACAGCAAGGACATCCACCGTATTAAGCCAGGCAAGACATGTAGGTTCTCTCCACTCCAGCATGGACATTAGTTGCATAATATATACTGCCAGCATACATGAAATATTTCTTTGCGCTTTGGAGTATAGGTGAAATTAGGGTGAAACAGAAACTACACTTGGGTGACCCCTGGCAAACCCTAACCAACCCCAGAGGCTCCTTCTGACCATAACCTGATATTTGAAAATCATAGGCGACTCGCCTCCCTGGCGACCCTTGGCTTTCCTTTGACATGGTGACTTTTCCAGTGCAAAACACCTTGTTAACCCATTATTGCCTAGTGGTTGCATATGCAACCACCAAGTTCAATCGCCCATAAAATTTGCAAATTTTGAGATAGGAAAATGGTTCATATTGCGTTTTGTAGGAAATTGTTTAAATTTTCATTTGATACAGAAATTTCCAGGCTACAGTTTGATATGAAGCTGGTATAACCTGCCAAAGTTGGGTTAAAAATTTATAAAATGACCTACTCTGGGGCTCTTCACCTCAAAACTTGAAATTTGCCCCAAATGATTTGGAAATTTTTGTTCCTGATTCAGAATTGGCAGCTCTACAGCATGAAAGTAATTTCAAGTTAAAATGGAGATTAGTGTGAACATGAGAATGTTTCAAACTATGCTGGTTGCATATGCAACCGCTAGGTGGGGCCTAGTGGTTGCATATGAAACCGGTTGCATATGCAACCACCAGGCTACAAGATCTGGCCTAGTGGTTGCATATGCAACCACTGAATTGTCAAATTTTCATAAATGGTTGCATATGCGACCACTAGGCCCACATTATTTGTTATTTAAGCTACATGCAGTCACCATTTTGAAATCAGCTAAAAATTTGAGTAGAGTTTGCCGCTAAATTTTGCATCTGGAACTTTGTCACAATCAAATAATTTCATCTGATATAAGTCATTTCATTCTAATATACGTTGGCCATTGCTGCATGAAAACATCAATCTATTGGCCTAACGATTTTATAAGAATAAGCAATGATTTTTGTACCAGAAGCTTAGATTATATTTATAGTTTAGACTCAAGAAAAGATAACTTAACAACACAATTCCTCTAATTGTAAAATGAGCAATTGTAACCTTTGGTAATAATCAATATGATTTTGGATGAAATTGATGGTTCTCAATTCTTAATTTACAATCAGCAAAACAAAAATCCTTGCTGACCAGTTTATCCTTCCTTTGGCCCTATGCAATATTCATTCAAGGTTCTGTCCATAGACCAAAAATGATTAAGAATATGAAGTTATTCAGAGCCATTTGAGGCCCAGTGAATCATTGGTTTGTGGCCTTCTTGAAAACCTATATTATGAAGATATAAGTAGGTATAATGATCAATGGGTGTAATTGCGTTCCCTAAATCTTTGAAATTTTGAAAGGATATTAGCCAGTACTATTTTTATAGTAGCTTGTGTCTTTCATCTCTTTATCCTAATTCATATTCTGAACTGCCTCAAGAGTCTAGAAACCCTCTAAGGAACAAATAAGTTTCTCTGGTTTGATAAGTTCAAGAATTCCGTTGAGGGCAGCAATTTCACACATCACAAACTTATTTTCATAATTCATATTATAATGTTCAGTTATACTAGTAAATTACTGCGGGAGATTGCCGGGAGTACTCCGAGAGTCCTACGGGATTCTCACGGGAGTCCCACGGTAGTCCTATGGGAGTCCCCTGGGATTCCTCTGGGAATTCTTAACTGAGTTCTACGGGAGTCCCCCGGGAGTCCTGCAAGAGTCCCTCGGGAGTATTCCAGGAGTCCCACAAGAGTCCTGCGGGAGTCCTGCGAGAGTCCTACGGGGGTTCCAAAAGAGTCCTATGAGAGTCCCACGGGAGTCCTGCCAGAGTCCCACGGGAGACCAATGGAAGTCCTAAGGGAGTCCCACGGGAGTGCTCTGGGAGTCCTCCAGGAGTCCTACAGCTACAGGAGTCCTATAGGAGGCCCACGGGAGTCCCCCGGGAGTCCTGCAAGAGTCCCACGGGAGTCTCGAGGGAGTGCCACGGGAGTCTCCGGGGAGTGCCACGGGAGTCTCGAGGGAGTCCCACGGGAGTCTCGAGGGAGTGCCACGGGAGTCTCGAGGGTGTCCCACGGAGTCTCGAGGGAGTCCAACGGGAGTCTCTAGGAAGTCCCACGGAGTTTCGAGGGAGTCCAACGGGAGTCTCGAGGGAGTCCCACGAGAGTCTCGAGGGAGTCCCACGGGAGTCTCGAGGGAGTCCCACGGAGTTTCGAGGGAGTCCCACGGGAGTCTCGAGGGAGTCCCACGGAGTCTCGAGGGAGTCCCATGGGAGTCGAGTCCCCCAGAAGTACTCCGGAGTCCGGGAGTCCCACAAGATTCCAACGGGAATCTTACGGGAGTCCTGCGAGAGTCCTATGGGACTCCTACAGCTACGAGAGTCCCCCAGAAGTCCTCCGAGAGTCCCACGGGACTACGGGAGTCTCAAGGAGCCCCACGGGGAGTTCGAGGAGTCCTGAGGGAGTTCTACGGGAGTCCCACGGGAGTCTTACCAGTGGACTCCCGAAGGACTCCCGTGGGTCTCCTTAAAGACTCCTGTAGGACTCCCCAGAGGGCTCCTTGGGACTCCTGGAGGACTTCTCGGCAGCCCCCGTAACACTCCCTTTGGGACTCTGGCAGGGCCCCAGGGCGGGGGGGATCATGGATTAAGTGCAAGACACGAGGGGTACTATATGATTTTTGCCCAATTTTGAAATACCACCCACCACCCCTTCAGATAATCCCATTAACTAAGTGATATTTGGCACCATTTGTAGTGACCCACCCCAAAATTAGCATAAAAACCTATCCAAGCGGCAGAACGTCCCCTGTACTAACTGATATTTGTCACTATTTGAAGGTACCCACCCCTAAATGAGCATAAAACGCTGCAGATTGTCCCATGTACTAACTGAAATTTGTCATGTTTTGTAGGGACCCACCCCAAAATGAGCAGTTTGTCCTGTGTACTAACTGAAATTTAATACAATTTGTGGGGACCCACCCCAAAAATTATGACGTCATCTGGCAAAAGTGCCCAAATATGGAAAAATATGCCATTTGGACTAAGTGATTATGATTTTCCCATAAGGTGACCACCTCAGTTAGTACAGTGGACTAAGTGATTTCGCCAAGGGCCAAACACCACCCACCCCGGCCTCGTGTCTTGCACTTAGTCCCTGATCCCCCCCCGCCCAGGGGAATCCCGCAGTAATTCTCTTGAATAGTTGAATGACTGATATAAAATCTATGCAAGGTCTTTCAGGAGTTATTGCAAATTCTATTTTCAATGCATGGAATTGAAGAGGTTGATATTGATACAATCATTGATTGGTGTTTCCAATTTCAAGTTTGTACACTGTACAGTTACCATTTGTGTTATAACTCAGTCTTCTATTGATAAGCTCATACTTAAATTATGCAAATATTTATATTCCACATTGATTGGTAAAAATAAGATAATATAATCATATGAAATATCTAAATACGGATAAATTTGCCTAAAGCTTCACTTGGTTGCATATGCAACCACCAGGCCACTGTACAAATACAGGCATAATATATCCAGTTCAGCCTAGTGGTTGCATATGCAACCATGCACCATTTGACTGGCAACGATTTCCCCCTAGTGGTTGCATATGCAACCAGAGGATTTCTGGCCCCATGGGGGTCCAAAACCTCAAATTTTGATTGTAGAAGTTATGCGACCTCATCTAGACACAAAATCCAAAATTTCATCAAAATCGGACCAGGTTCTGACCTACCGGGCATTAAGGGGTTAATCTCAGATGACACTAGTCTGAACTTTATCAGCCATTAGTCAACCAGAGAGCCCTGAGAAACCCCCTGGTTCACTAGCACTTGACAGTTTGCAGGGCCCCTATGTCCTTTCTTCAGCACCAAGTGGCCTTCTGGCCCGGTGATTCAAGTCTGACCCCTTTTAACCCCCTGCTGATCCATGCTGGCTGACCCTGGGCAACTCTTGAGCAATGCTTCGCTGATAGTTCACCATAACAATGCCTTGACGTACTGATCATGTCATATAAAACAGCATTAAAGCATTAAAATCACCCAAAACATCGATAAAAACTGATGAATATTGTTTGAAACCATAGTGATATCAATAACAACACATTAATAGCATCAACAATCCATATTGGCATGAAAAAGTCAAAAATTTTGAAAAAAACCTAACCCAAAAAAAACCAAAAAATACCAAAAAAAACCAAAAAAAACCGAAAAAAACCAAAAAATACCAAAAAAAACCAAGGCCCACCCTACTTTTCCGATTCTTGGGCTAGGTTTTTTTTTGGTTTTTTTTGGGCTTCATCCCCCCCACAATATTACCGAGCTGCAGAGGGAAACACAAAGGAAGGTAATGTTGAGGGTGATGGCTAGCACTGCAACAATCATATACACCAGGATCTGGTCTTCCATCCTGCTAACAATAGTATTTGATTTAGTAAAAACTCATTCCCTCATTCGCCGGAATGTGATCGCACTGAATTGTGTGGTTTTGGTAGGTCTAATTGTTCCTGGCCCAGGAATGAGTTGTGGTAATTATCCGAAGTTTATACCTTAATCGTTTCAATTTAAAATTTGGCGTCCGGCTGCAAAGATTGATACAATTGTACTTTGGACTTCAGTGCATGATTTAACGAGGTTTGTTGTTATTACAATCGAATATATGATAACTACAGTTTACGACTTAAAAATATGATTTTAAAGACTAGCAATTTTGAATATTGATCACATGACATATCATCACGAAGTAAATTTGTGTTTGCAAGTTTGTTCAGAAGTCATTTTTAATCTCGCTGGTCAGAGTCAGGGTTTTAGCACTTTGGGCATCACCATAATTATAGTCCTTAAATATAAAAGTGGAATCCTGTGAAATCTGCGCATACAGTTGCATATGAACTGATTTTGACATTAGCAAGCCATTTTAGGGATCAGGTAATGACACTAAACTGGTTGCCACTAAATAGTTGGTTTCTGTGTTGAAGGTTGTTATGATTTGATATATCCCATTACGCTATGTCTCACTGTCTTACTGGGGGTTCAGACAACACAATCAGCTCGAATATAAAATGAATTCATTCAAATTGGACGTGCGAGTCACTTCTTATTCACTGACTGAGAAATTAGTTTTGTTATTATGCTACATTCGAATGACTATGCGAAAAGCTGAATGAGCATCATGAATTGCTAAGAACATCTCTATTAAATTTCACGGTCAAGTATCAGAATGCATTTCTCGTATATTTGTCAACTAATATCATTATGATAGTAATATTTTGTTATGTTTAAACAACCATTATGCACACAATAAGCCATGCAAAGTTGAGTTTCATAAATCCTTAGTTTTTAATGGTAGCTTTTTTCAAGTTTTTTTTTCTCTAAAATTTTTTGCCGTATGTTACCAATTAACAAATTATATGAAAATTGGTCAATTTTTATCTCCAAAGAGAGGAATGGTAAGATGAAAATGAAATTTAAAAGATAAATTGATCTGAAAGTAGAAGATCCAATAAACAATAAATGAAACCAAAATAACAAAACAAACAATGAGTTATACTAGAGTAGCTAGCCAAAGTTGAGTAGGCCTTTCGATGTCCAGAGAATTTCTCATTGGAATTTGTTAGTTCAAATGATAACAATCAACTTTGAGGGGGGTAGAATTTTTCAAATAGTGGCGAACACTTTGACCTTACTTTTTGTCATTTAATTGACGCGTGTGTTCAAAATTCATATCTCGGGCTAGGAAGGTTGTAGAGAGACTTGTTTTGGGCTCAAACGAATTGCAATGGCCATATTTATATTAGACTTGTTAATAAACATATGCTCTAAAATGCTCCTGAACCGAGTTACAGGCCAAAAAGCATTTTTACCCAAAGCGATGGCTAAAAATCGATTATTTTATCATAACTTGGGCTAGGAAGGACGCAGAGACTTCGTTCATAGCTCAAAAGAACCGCAATTGGCATGTTTATATGCGACTTGTGAATAAACATATGCCCTAAAATGCTCAGAAACCAAGTTATAAGCAAAAAACTGATTTTTGGTCATTTTCGCTGTGGAATTTTTGGCAAAAAATCAATGTAGCATCCATGTTCTGGGGTCGAGACCAATATTTTACCCCTGAAAATGATCTTTAAACATCCCTCGTTTGACAGAAAAAGGTTTTGGGGGTCTAGAATAGTCACAATGGCTATGTTGAACTATTTAGCAACTGGATTTGATGTCATTTTTTTGACGCGCATGTCCAAAAAATCATATCTCGGGCTAGGAAGGTCGTAGAGACTTGTTTTTGGGCTCAAACGAATCGCAATGGCCATGTTTATATTAGACTTTTTAATAAACATATGCTCTAAAATGCTCCTGAACCGAGTTACAGGCCAAAAAGCATTTTGAGCCAAAGCGATGGCTCAAAATTGTTAATTTGTTCATAATTTGGGCTAGGAAGGTCATAAAGCTATAAAGACTTCGTTAATAGCTCAAAAGAACCACAATTGGCATGTTTATATACGACTTGTGAATGAACATATGCCCCAAAATGCTCAGAAACCCAGTTATAGGCCAAAAACGATTTTGGCCATTATTATATGTGAGATTTGAAAATGAATGCAGAATCCATGTTTTGATCTGCAAACCAAAATTTTAGACCCCAAAAACCTTTTTTATCACAGGAGGGATGTTTGAAGTACATTTCGAAGGTCAAAATTTTGGTTTGCAGATCAAGGCATGGATTCTGCATTCATTTTCTGCCAAACTCACATAGCGATGATGGCCAAAAATCAGTTTTGGCCTATAACTGAGTTTCTGAGCATTTTGGGGCATATGTTCATTCACAAGTCGAATATAAACATGCCAATTGTGGTTCTTTTGAGCTATTAACGAAGTCTTTATGACCTTCCTAGCCCAAATTATGAACAAATTAACGATTTTGAGCAATCGCTTTGGCTCAAAATGCTTTTTGGCCTGTAACTCGGTTCAGGAGCATTTTAGAGCATATGTTTATTAACAAGTCTAATATAAACATGGCCATTGCGATTCGTTTGAGCCCAAAAACGGGTCTCTGCGACCTTCCTGGCCCGAGATATGATTTTTTGGACATGCGCGTCAAAAAAATGACATCAAATCCAGTTGCTAAATAGTTCAACATAGCCATTGTGACTATTCTAGACCCCCAAAACCTTTTTCTGTCAAAAGAGGGATGTTTAAATATCATTTTCAGGGGTAAAATTTGGGTCTCGACCCCAGAACATGGATGCTACATTGATTTTTTGCCAAAAATTCCACAGCAAAAATGACCAAAAATCAGTTTTTTGCCTATAACTTGGTTTCTGAGCATTTTAGGGCATATGTTTATTCACAAGTCGTATATAAAAATGCCAATTGCGGTTCTTTTGAGCTATGAACGAAGTCTCTGCGTCCTTCCTAGCCCAAGTTATGATAAAATAATCGATTTTTAGCCATTGCTTTGGGTAAAAATGCTTTTTCGCCTTTAACTCGGTTCAGGAGCATTTTAGAGCATATGTTTATTAACAAGTCTAATATAAACATGGCCATTGCGATTCGTTTGAGCCCAAAAACAAGTCTCTACAACCTTCCTAGCCCGAGATATGAATTTTGAACACACGCTACAATTAAATGACAAAAGTGGGCGTGGTCAAGTGTTCGCCACTATTTGAAAATTTCTACCCCCCTCAAAGTTGATTGTTATCATTTGAACTAACAAATTCCAATGAGAAATTCTCTGGACATCGAAAGGCCTACTCAACTTTGGCTAGCTACTCTAATATTAAAAGATCTTACTACCTTTCATGTTTCATAAATGAAAGGCTTAAGATTGCTGCTAGTTACTCATTGCATTTCTGAGAAACATATTGTAATCCAATCAGTAGAAAACTTGCTAAAAAGAAGAAGCAGGGAGATGGAGATAGAATTAAATAGAAAACTGATGAATAGAAAATGGATTCACACAAAAGACATGATACCTAGAGGCATAATTCCAAAAAACACATACCTAAACCTACATCTATTTCATCAAAAATTTTCGTTCTTGGAAAATTTTGGGTCTTTCTCCGAAGCGAGGCCAGTTAAATTAGGTGCAAACGGTGGCCCTCACATGTCACTAGATTTGATTGATGTTGGGCCATTTGGATTTGTGTATGCGACGCTTCTCTCACTATAGGATGAAATTTACGGATTGTCGGAATCAAACATCCAAAATACCATGAGAACGTGCAATAAACCACTAAGCTGCGCAACAATGTGAGGTTATATAAGATTTAATTGAGAGGAGAAGCATTTTTAATTCCACATTAATTTTATGCACGTAAAGTATGTAATTTCTTAATTTCATGTAATGAGGCATGTTTTTTTGTATTATAATTAAGAATTGCAAATGCTTTTTATAGTAGGTAAAAAATAAGGTAACAATTAGGTAACAATGGATCATTGTTACATTACACCTATACCTATTGGAAGGATGGCAAAGTGAAGATGTAACCTAGGTTAATAAGTTAGACAAAAGACAGATCCGCAGTAGCTACACTGAAATTCTCTGTCCATTGAATGTCAATTTGGAAGTTAACCGTCTCTAATTAGGGTTGATTAATTACGGAATTTCAAAAACATCTTACATGTTTTTTTGCGACGCCTCACTTTTATTCTCATACATATGTGAATGAAAGCAAAAAAATGTGCGATTTAACGAGAAAAAAATGGGCATTATCATTTATCAACCAATCTGTACTACATATGAACACGTAATCTTTAAAGAATCAAAGAGATAGACTGACCAATTCATCGCTCGAGGGTCCGTTGTCTATAACCACCAACATTCATTTTTCAAGGTACATATAAGCATAAAATTTATGCTGATTCTACGCGCCCATACAGTACGTGAATTTACAAAAGTACGAATAATCACGTGTTTGTACGGTCTACCGTCAGATACGATTATAAAACTGGAAGTAAATAAAATATCCGAATATTAATATAATTGGAAATCTTCGAGAAGGGTCATATTGAGCAAAATGAGCAAAAGCATTAAGCAATAAGTATAGAAATGATATGGTTAGGGAAGTTGGAGCCCAAGTAACTGATGCCCTAATTATAAAGCCACTTCAGAATGAGAAATCATAAAACATGAAAATAATATTTAGAATGAATTCACGAGATTCATCACGGCATTAGCCAGATATGATTACATAACATGCTTAATGGTTTTATTAGGTTATTGCTGCACTTCACGACGTATCCCATGATAACAGTATAAACTTCGCAAAGAAGAGGTAGACAGTTTGACATTGTTAATTCACCAGTTACCTTCATGATAATGACGATAGTCATTGAAAGGCTGAAATCTCGTGCTAAAACCGTTGTAGGTATTCAGTTTAGGAAAATTCATCTGGGCTGTAAGACAATACAGGCTTATCTTCTCTGTTTAATGCTTACCGAAATGTTAACCTGATTGGATTGATTCATGAAAAAAAATACTTGAAGGTAGCCTCTTGAAAATCTCAAAGATAGGTTCAAAAGTTTAAACAAATCTTGACGAAGCAATCTTAACGAAGTGTTTTAAAGCAATCCTGACGATGCCTGCTATAGTAGGTACACATTTCTACTCGATATAAAGGATACAAATTACAAAGGCAATGGTGACATATCGCATCGCCATGACACAAGAGATGAAATTGTAAAGTTTAAAAGTATGCTAATATTATGCGCATTAGTACATAAATCACAAATATCAAATGATTCTTCAGGGCAATGGGGGAGGGGGGTGGCAAGTTGTGAGAGCCACTGTATCCATTTTGGATACGAAGGATGAATACTCAATATTGAAATACTCATATTGCAAGAGCCTGTAGCCTTCTAGATATGGGTTTGCCTCCATTCATAGCCCTAGCACAGAATTATGGAGCCCAAATCTTGGGATAAAACTTGAATATTTGAAGGATTCCGGGTATGAGAGGTCTCAAATTTGTGGTATTTACGGGGCTCCCATACTTACCAGCCCTACTTCACAGAATTGAAACTTACCTGGTGCATCACCTGAAACACTGATGAACTTGAAGTTGAGTGAAAATCATTGAAATTAGCCCCTTAAAACTAATTCAACGAAAGACTCCAATAATTATATTTTGTCAAGATTTACCTCATTAGTTAAAATAACTATGAAGAGTAATTAAATTTGTTACTGAGAATTTGAGAAACTAGAAAAGGTTAAGTTACTTCTATTAGCTTTAACTATTAGCTTTAAAAAAGCACCTCCCACCATTTCACAGCAACCCTCATTGCCACCTCTCATTTATAAGTTAGTTTATAAGTTAGTTTATAAGTTAGTTTATATTATCACACGAGATCTGCATCTGCTATTAATAATTACATAATTGCTCGTATCAGCCAAACGTGTATCTTAAAATGATAGTTTTATTTAACTTCGTGTCCTAAATCCTTTCCTTCTATTTTTTTTTATAATATCTACCGATATCAAAACTTCTGCAGAGAACAAAACGAAAGAACGATAACAACATGTCACATAATGTTCTACTTCCTAGATCTCTTCCTTCGAGATCTAATTTATGTCTTCTATCATCACTTTATGCAAACAACTAAACTATGCTCAAAGGCCCCATAGACTTGGGGTCGCCTTTTGTTGGTGCTCCAGTACTCGCGGCCTGCCTTTGCTTTGCACCTGCCTTTGTTTTAGACTTAATTGCTGACTTTGTTTAGAGCAAATCGAAATTATCACGAACTTCAATTACTCTGCATACAGGAACACGTACGAACTAAGTAGGTAGTTTCAAACGGAGCAAAGATACGTGAGTACCTTCCACACTGACATGAGCACGAATTAACTTGCAAACCATTTATGACACAGGCATTGATTGAGCGGTCACCTATTTGAATTGTACCGGGTTTTGTACATGCCGCACCTCGAGAAGATCAAGTGGTTATGATCTCAGCTGTCGACCATTCTACACCATGACAACGACCTCACACTCGAACGTCTAGTGTTTATTTGCGTGGGTTATAATGCAGGTTAATAACTCCCTCCCCACTGGATAATGGGTTTGTTAATCACCTAACTGAGTCATGAACAAATTTGACGTGTGCCGTGCGATGTAAGATGCAATAAATCAAACCACTTAACCTCTTATTAACCCCGAGATTGCCATCTCAGCAATTGTCGTGACTCGCAGAGTTCTTTGTTATATAATGACATAATGTTAATACATACCGACTGTGGTTCATCTTAGTGAGCTGTGGAAATTATCAGAAATATCAATTGACATCCAAATTCCAAAATCATCAAAAAAGAGAAAAGAATTAAGAATGCCTACAATTGTACTTTCATCTACAAAACTACAGTACAGAAGTGCTGTAATCTGATCATCCATGACTCTATAGTTAGTAATCAAAAATAATAACCCCTTAATGCCCGGTAGGTCAGAACCTGGTCCGATTTTGATGAAATTTTGGATTTTGTGTCTAGATGAGGTCGCATAACTTCTACTATCAAAATTTGATGTTTTGGACCCCCATGGGGCCAGAAATCCTCTGGTTGCATATGCAACCACTAGGGGGAAATCGTTGCCAGTCAAATGGTACATGGTTGCATATGCAACCACTAGGCTGAACTGGATATATTATGCCTGTATTTGTACAGTGGCCTGGTGGTTGCATATGCAACCAAGTGAAGCTTTAGGCAAATTTATCCATACGATAATATTATCTTATTTTTATCAATCAATGTGGAATATAAATATTTGCATAATTTAAGTATGAGCTTATCAATAGAAGACTTAGTTATAACACAAATGGTAACTGTACAGTGTACAAACTTGAAATTGGAAACACCAATCAATGATTGTATTAATATCAACCTCTTCAATTCCATGCATTGAAAGTAGAATTTGCAATAACTCCTGAAAGACCTTGCATAGATTTTATATCAGTCATTCAACTATTCAAGAGAACTACTGCGGGAGCCCTGCCAGAGTCCCAAGGGAGTGTTACGGGGGCTGCCGAGAGTCCTCCGGGAGTCCCCCAGGAGCCCTCTGGGAGTCCTACAGGAGTCTTTAGGGAGTCCCACGGGAGTAATTTACTAGTATAACTGAACATTATAATATGAATTATGAAAATTAGTTTGTGATGTGTGAAATTGCTGCCCTCAACGGAATTCTTGAACTTATCAAACCAGAGAAACTTATTCGTTCCTTAGAGGGTTTCTAGACTCTTGAGGCAGTTCAGAATATGAATTAGGATAAGGAAATGAAAGACACGAGCTACTATAAAAATAGTACTGGCTAATATCCTTTCAAAATTTCAAAGATTTAGGGAACGCAATTACACCCATTGATCATTATACCTACTTATATCTTCATAACATAGGTTTTCAAGAAGTCCACAAACCAATCATTCACTGGGCCTCAAATGGCTCTGAATAACTTCATATTCTTAATCATTTTTGGTATATGGACAGAACCTTGAATGAATATTGCATAGGGCCAAAGGAAGGATAAACTGGTCAGCAAGGATTTTTGTTTTGCTGATTGTAAATTAAGAATTGAGAACCATCAATTTCATCCAAAATCATATTGATTATTACCAAAGGTTACAATTGCTCATTTTGACTTACACAATTAGAGGAATTGTGTTGTTAAGTTATCTTTTCTTGAGTCTAAACTATAAATATAATCTAAGCTTCTGGTACAAAAATCATTGCTTATACTTATAAAATCGTTAGGCCAATAGATTGATGTTTTCATGCAGCAATGGCCAACGTATATTAGAATGAAATGACTTATATCAGATGAAATTATTTGATTATGACAAAGTTCCAGATGCAAAATCTAGCGGCATTTTACTCAAAAATAATGTTTTTAAACTTGATGCACCACTAAAACTCTACTCAAATTTTTAGTTGATATCAAAATGGTGACTGCATAGCTTAAATAACAAATAATGTGGGCCTAGTGGTCGCATATGCAACCATTTATGAAAATTTCACAATTCAGTGGTTGCATATGCAACCACTAGGCCAGATCTTGTAGCCTGGTGGTTGCATATGCAACCGGTTTCATATGCAACCACTAGGCCCCACCTAGCGGTTGCATATGCAACCAGCATAGTTTCAAACATTCTCATGTTCACACTAATCTCCATTTTAACTTGAAATTACTTTCATGCTGTAGAGCTGCCAATTCTGAATCAGGAACAAAAATTTCCAAATCATTTGGGGCAAATTTCAAGTTTTGAGATGAAGAGCCCTAGAGAAGGTCATTTTTCAAATTTTTAACCCAACTTTGGCAGGTTATACCAGCTTCATATCAAACTGTAGCCTGGAAATTTCTGTCTCAAATGAAAATTTAAACAATTTCCTACAAAACGCAATATGAACCATTTTCCTATCTCAAAATTTGCAAATTTAATGGGCGATTGAACTTGGTGGTTGCATATGCAACCACTAGGCAATAATGGGTTAAAAGGGGTAATTTAATTAATATCATGCTCATCGATCTATGAAAGTGTCAAAATAAATGGGTGAAAGAGCTTCAATGAATTAAATTATAGTAATGAATTCAATGAATTTAATGATAATGGATGCTTCCTTCCCGAACAATGCAAACATGATACGAAAATCCAGCTAACAAAAGGGATGAAACGAAACGTACCTACCTAAATCAAATTGGAAATATTATGTAAATAAAATTTTGAATATCCACGGTAAACTTTAATCTAATTAGGCACTGTATCTTATTAACGATAGTAATAATTCCCCAGGGGTCGACTCTAAAGATAGGTAGGTGAGAGTGACATCAATATCATGATATTTACAATAGTATATTGATGACGTAGGGCGGTATCTTTTCTACAGGGCTTCGGTTGGGTGCAATGTGAATCCGGTGTGAGATGGTCTAGTTATAAATGCCGTAATTCTATTTTAGTGTTCGGATTTGCAAACCACAGTACAGAAGTGTCTTCTGTACCAGCTGTCAGCTATTGTGATAGTTCATGTCGTGAAAGTCATAAGTCATAATGTGTCATTTCCCCATTATGACTTATGACTAGTTAGATTTATAAACTAGTGAAATATCCAATCACTCTGCATAACCTTCATAAAACAGGTGTCACGACATCGAGTCTAAATGAAAGTTATTCTGAAGTTTCCACTTTCCCGTCTTGCGATGAGCCATGTGCTCCCTATCATCAGAATTCGTGACACCTTCACATGCGACACCTGTCCTGTGTGTGTGTAGTTGTGCGAATGGAGTGTGTGATTTTGTTTTAACATGCGCTTCAGCCATATAGTTGAGAAAGATTTGACTCTGGGTATTGACGGTAACTAAATCAACAAAATCTAAATCCTTCAAAAAGCAAACCCAAATCGTCTTCGAAGCAAAATAAGCTTAATCTGTATTTGGGTTGAGGAACACACTTTTCATTTATACATGGACGGGGAAAATATTTGCTTCGGTTAAATTGAGAGCCAATATTCGGTAGTTAAGTAGTTGACCTGGTCGAAGCATATGACTGAAACGGTTGTTGGACCCGGAATATCACTGGAAGTTGGAGTGAACCCGTGTCCGGCTATGCAGACAATGCAAAATATCACAATATCCTGGAGCTGACGTGGCATTTAAAGAGGTTTCCGAACAGGGTGCGGCGTCTAAGATTTAAAATACTTAACTCCTTTCCTACTTTATAGGTTTAGACTGAATTTCACTTTTACCTACTCAATCTCTCTATAACACGTTGGAGTACCACTTTGCAAGAAGGCAGAAGCTCTGTCCGAGAAAGAAATTGGGAACAGGAGGGGTAGGAAATTGAAAATTAGGAAATTCAAATTCAAGGCAAAATATGCTTGCAATATATTATGTTGCATGATTTCACCTGAAAAATATATTGAATTTTAAACCCGAGGTTTCTTGAAATTTTGATTGACACTTTTGCACCAAGATAAACTGCTCTTTAGGGGAGTCTTAAAACGTTTCGATGTTACAAACATACCTACATCATCTTCAGTTCTCAAATTTCATTGTATAAATTATTGTTGTAAAGTTTAATCATTCCAATCCGGAAAATATATTCTTGAAGTATAGACGATTACATGACGGGTATGTAGGCATTTTGATGGTGATTATCTAACCTAGATCATCTGATGAGTCTAGATGATTCGTGACTCGTGAGGTGATGCAATGACTTCTAAAATATCCAATTTGAAGATATATTATCACCTTCTCTTTTAGTTTGGTCGGCTATATGGGGTGGAAGAACAGCTGACAATAGTCTCACTGACAAATATCGGCTTTATTCAGTGAATTGTCGAATACTCTTCAATACTATTCAAGATCACATCGAATACCATTCAAGATCAATACTATGGACATCCTTATCACATACTTGCATACGAGATTAAACACGATTCTGCGAGAACAATAAGGGGGGGGGTTTCACTGTCCCAATTGTCCCAAACTCAAGAAAAAGTGGATTGGGACAGGGACAATTGGGACAAATGGGACATTTGGGACAAATGGGACAATTGGGACAAATGGGACAGAGAAAATAGAACAAATGGGACTCGAAAAAGTGAATTTGGACTGGGACAATTGGGACATTTGGGACAAATGGGACAATTGGGACAAATGGGACAGAGAAAATAGAACAAATGAGACTCGAAAAAGTGAATTTGGACTGGGACAATTGGGACATTTGGGACAATTGGGACATTTGGGACAAATGGGACAGAGAAAGTGGAACAAATGGGACTCAAAAAAGTAAATGCGGACTGGATCAAATGGGACATTTGGGACAAAAATGACAGACAACTGGGATTCAAATGATCGTGTTTTTGAGCGGCAGTTTAGTGTTTTTTTTTTGTCTCACAGCCTGTCTCACAGCCTGTTACTCCTTTTATTATTTTTAAATGTTTACTAACTACAAAGACTTGGTGAACATACTTCAGCCCTTCTGTAGTGTAGTATATAGATAAAAATAGCAGCACTTACTGCGTTGCAACTGCCACTGTCTTTTTCCCATCATAGGTTTTGGGATAGGGGAGTGGGAACACTTAACCACTGCAAACAAACACAACCAAAATATGAACTTAGTATACTAGTATGAATATAGCATTCATTTCAATGATAGAAAATCTTGAATCAATGTAAAAAATGATAAATGACTTCTTTTTTCAAATTTTTGTTTGTCCCAATTGTCCCAAATGTCCCAGTTGTCCCAATTGTCCCAAAAACCAGTCCCAAACTCAAAAAAAAGTAAATTGGGACAGGGACAATTGGGACAATTGGGACAGTGAAACTCCCCCCAATAAGTGAATACTATAGGTAGTAAAAGTATCTCTTTTACTCTCCTACAGTGCCAACACGAAACAAATAAAGTTAGTGAATTAACAAACGGAAGGTGGGGAAGGTTGTCATGATTTCTGAAGTTATATACCACACAATGTGAATCCTTAGTATGCGGAAATGACAACATAAGGTAGAATGAACTTCTATGGTTAGGGTGATTACGTTCATACTTTTGGCAAAATGGCAAAGAGAAACTTGCCGCGAGCCAAAAATTGTGTTATTTTAAAATACTTTGCAGGGGGGATAGAGACATCAATATCGGAACAAATTCCAAAACGCCTACTACAACAATGTGTGAAATAGCAACTGTAATGCGTATGTTTGCGGATTTATGCTGGATGTTGCAGTAGCATATGATATTCTCAGTCAGATGATCATTGCATAGGTCCGGTAATTGTGCGTCGTCGACATGAAACTGGCTGAAATACTGGATATTCGGAAATTACTGTTTCCATTATGACAATATAATGCCAATGATAATGATAATATCGGTGATAACACTGATGACTTGTGTATACCTATCACATGATACAAACTGCCGTTTTTCGAGTTGCTCTAGTCTATCGGTCGCTCTGGTAATTGTAGTGCAATTCATATCACTAGATACGATGTTAACAGCTGCAGCTGTGAAGAAAGGTCGCCCTTGGGTTAACTTCAGAGTTCTAAGGAATGTGAAGATATCGCAGTACCTACTCTCCGTAAAAATCATGGAAAAGGTATTGCAGGAGTGTTACAACCTTTTCAGGCGCAGTGCATACTCCGTTGTTAAATACTTAAATACGTGCAAAAATCGTGGCTCCTGGAGAAAAATACGCGTATTTTTCAAATGTTCGGGACAAGAAATAGTAACACGAGGTCTGAATTGAAATCAGGGAACGGTATTACAGTAGTCTGGACCATTTCAGGTGAGGTGTAGGTAAACTACATTGTATAACATTGGTGAATTGGTGACGTCAAACTTTGACGTTTCAAATTGCCCATCATTACCCATCTTGGAGTAAAGAGCAGTAACCATATAGGTTGCTGGCTCACGTTTTGCAGTTCTTGTCTTGGAAATGACGTGGAAGTGCGTTTACATTAAGCGGACTGTCTTAAACTCACCATGATGTACCTTTCCATTCTTTACATGCCATTATATAACATATAAACCTCTTGTAGAAATAGTAAATACCCTGGTCTGCATAGATTTCTACAAGAATCATGGATAGGGGTGGTGGCTGCCTATAACCTTCGGCTGTTTACGATGAGTTAGAATCTGTATAATTTTCCAAAGTCACGATCGGTGCTAAACGAATGCGCTTATACTACATGGTTCAATAACTTCAGACCGATTGTCCTAAAAATTCATAAACGGTGCAATTCTCAACATGATTTTTAAAAAAATCTTCCTGAGTAGAATCAATTAGAAGCAGTTTTCAAAATTATTCGAACTTTATTGTCGTTGCAGTGTTCAACATCATATTTATAATCTAGAAGTTATATGTTCAAAAATGGTTTAAATAGTGAATTATTTACACTGTACAGAGTCTTTGAAATTGAATGAAATTGTGTAAAAATATCCCCAACATATTTCAGAGATTCAGAATTGTTTTCTCTAAAATATTCTCATTTTTTCAAAAGGAAAAATATTCGACTGGTCAATAAATTTTGATTCACGTCGAAATTGTATTATTTAATCGGGAAGATTAAAATTAACGATAAATCAGCTATCATTACTCAACCAAATGGGATAAAAATCAGCTGATCACTCGGCTAAACTAAAGACTGTGTCCAATCATATTTTAATTGTTGTTTGTTGGTAAGAATGTGTTATTTTTGACTGATGAATTTCGCTTCTTTAATTTTTCGATTTTTGAAACTTTATTCAATTTTAAAGATTTTCTACAGTGTAAATTATTCACGATTTGAACCATTTCTGTACATATTTTCATACTATGAAATATGAATGTGATGTTGAACATTGCAACTTTAATAAAATTGAGAACTGCTTCTAATTGAGTCTACTCGGAAAGAACAAAACTTTTTGAAATATCGGTTATCATGAGACTCAGAAACTGAGAACTGCTACCACAAAAAACAGCGAACTGCTCCCACAAAACATTCCCAACATGTTTATGAAGTGTCGCATAATAAAATTACCGACCAACGAAATGTTTGAAACTTGTGCCCCGTGATCTGTGATCACGGGACAAATATGATGGGTTCATTTCTGGTGGTTAAATCGTGAAGTTTGGACAGGCGCGGGAATAATTGCACCATCATGTGGTATTTAATGCAATAAAACACATGCCGGCATTTTGGAATCACGGCCACTTACGGAAGTTTGTTTTATTGAATATATTGTCCGTTGAAGGGTACAGTTTGTCGTGAACGCCATTGATGGTTTAGGCCACTTCCCACCTTGAGCATGATTCCATATTACACCTAATAATCTTGCCTTTAATGTTTTCCTATGACTATGAATTTTCTCCGACTACGCAACTACAGTCTCCAATAATAGATTCTACTTTGAAATGTTTTGGAAAAAATCCCAGTAACTGAGAAACATACTAACGTACAACCCTAGAACAATGTACGAATATTTCGTGTAGGTATGATTAGGCCCAAGCCGCTGCAAATTGCGAATATCAAATATTCTGAGCAACAAAAGGTACCTGAAAAGCAGATAATTGCAGAGTACTGAAGATGACAAAGAGTGAGGTTATTATATGACTTATTACTTAGAGCAAGAACTCAAGAAGAGTAGGTGAATGAAGATAATGTCATGGCGCCATTGATCGGTGGTATACCTGAATCAGAAGGATATTATACATCTTCCCATTACACAAGCTTAACCCTGTTTAATTGTTACTGTACAGTAATCAAAGTCTTTTTGGTGTACAAAAACCCGGTTTAGGAGGGCAAGTTGTAAACTACAACTGTTGAAAATAAGGAGAGAATCTCCAAGATCAGTACTACCCATCGAATGTCATATCACCGGGAAGCAAGCATTGGGTAAACAATGCAGAAGGCCACCCTGCCCCGGCAGGGTGGCCACCGGGGAGGAACGGGACTCTCGTCCCATCCGGGCACCCGGGAACACGAAAGCGCTTGCCTCGGCCAGCTGCTTCTGTCCTGGGCGCCGCCTGGGCCCTCGCAGGCCCATCCCCCTTTAAGTAGCAGGGTAAACAATAAAACTCACGTACACTACCAGCTGTAGCGCCACATCCCACAACCGTACTCAAGTACGGCTCAGCATGATATTATGATGAAACTTAGAGTGAATTTAATTCGCATAATATATAAATATATTAGTGGATGTAATAAGAGAGCCAACATTATATCTATCTCACTATTCGACATTAAATATAGGCATACTTGAACAAACGACCTTCGGGAGTCCGGCTATAAGCCTCTTCTCTAGGCAAGTAGGTATGGCAATTTCATGGTTGAAGTAACGAAACATTTGGACATTGGCTACATTCTACCATGAGCTATGTGCGAATCGTAGGCGCTTCCACATTGTCGATTCCCAATAAAAAGCCTTACGAATGACCATGTTGACAGTTGCATATGTTATTTTCTGGGTTCATATTGTCTTATTATCTAAGTCTCATGTACGTACTAGGGAACATGAGTTAGTTCCTCCTCGAACAAGATGGAGGAGATTTACTGTAGGAGATGGAATAAACTTTCGCATTTAATTAAAATAACGTTACAATTACAAATCTTTGGCAATGACAAATTCTATCCTTGTCGATTCCTAAATCTCGTAATAACATGTTCTATAATAACATGTATGATAAAAATAGAAACGATAAAATTTCGGCAAAATCATAGCAGCCCCACACAGTTAGTAGGTTTCGACTACAGTTAATAGACGAATGCCTAAAAATTTACGATGGACCTCTGTCCTCTGATCAATTAATTAACTTTTTTTTCTTCAGGTCAAGTTCGAGATTGTAATCATGCCAGAAGAAGGAAAGAAGAGACGAACTGTAAGTATTTTTAAAATTTTTCTTAGACTTTTCAGTATGCTTTTATAAACCTTAAAATGGCTAAATTGTCTTGAAATATCCGAACATTAATGAATATTTATAAAATTATTTACAAAAGGGTGCTATTATAACGTATATCGATGACTGGAGGAAAAAGCAGCGAGTCGAATATGTGACTTTGTAAATATGGCACGAGGCACGCGCCGATTATCGTGTTTCAATAGTCTCTGCACAGGGATACAAGGATACTCTGTGCTCGAATGCTCGATAGGTGGGGGCTTCAGGATGAGGCCAAGACACGGTAAATGTCAGCAAATCATTCAAATTTAAGAACTATTTGGCTACTCGGTGGCAGGATTCAAAACGAAAAATGAAATCATTGAATTGGTATTATCTCGATAATTTTTTCCGGTTCGGCTGGCAACAAATCGATCCGATATGACCCATGATAGTGAGATTAGTATTAACGATATTTCCACTTACTTTGAATTACCCGCAAGTTACAAGTAGGTACCTAGTGTGTTAAACAAAGTTTATTAATCTTCGGAAACAAGGTTTCTGGAGCAATATGAATAATGAATTTAACATGAACTAATCAATTTGATATTTCTTCAGCAAAAATCTACGGTACCAATCTTAAATATCATATCGACTACAAGTCTGCGGAAATTAATCGTTTTTATTGAATAGTCATGAGTTATTAAAATTGACGATCAAACTATCAACTCCATTAGCCGGGATATAATGTGTTGGTCTAGACAGTGAACTAAGTCACCAAATAATCACCTTCCTTACGTCTAGGTCAAGAGCTTCTCAATACTTCCGAGCATAATATTTATATTCGTTTAATTCGTATTCATAATTGACTATTTGTCTCGACATAAAGCATTAAAGGGCAATATTTAGGAAGTATCATAAAAGCATAGAGTACAGTAAATCTGTTTGATGCCACAGTTTGGTGGTTTATAAACCTGAAAAGGAGGATTTATCGTGTATGAACACGAGCCCCAAGCTTCCCAATACCTTTCGGCTTTCGAACATAATTTATATTCGTTTAATTCGTATTCATGATTGTCAATTCGTCTCGCCATTCATATCAGCATAAAAGCATAAAGCAAAGTAAATACTAGATATTCAGTAAATCTGTTTAGTGCCACATAGTTTGGTTGTTTATAAACCTGGAAGGAGTAAAAGGAGGATTAATCGTGTATGAACACGAGCACCGTGCACGTTACAGTAAAAAATAGCCTTATAAGGGCATAACGTGTCGTATTTGGTTTATCACGTCCTGCAGGGTGTTTCCCGGCGGTGATTATGGATATAATGTATGCCACGTACTTCTGTACTTCGGCAATGGGCGATGGTTGATCTTCTACCAAACTACCAGATGGTTGGTCGAGATCAGAAACAATAAAGCAATATCAATAAATATTTTAATATTAAGAAAATGATTGAAATTAATGAGAAACGACAAATGCAGCAATGTACGATTATAAACCCCATCTCTTATTCCATTGAAGTAACAATACGAGCAGCAATTTAATAATTTCGCTCTAATTTTAGAGCTATCTAAGCTCCCTGAAAGCTTAAAAAGATATAATTACTCGACGACGTTCTGTGAAAAGGCGTTCAAGTTACACGTTTTAAAGGTTGCTTTAACAACACGATGGTTCGAGCTCATCAGTGGTCCGCTCTAGTCTGTGTTAAAAACGTCATACCCAGTTGTTCCTCAGTCGGAAGCAACCGATATATGATAAATTTTCGCTGCCTCCCATATTCCATTAACTTTAATATATTGCGAGGAAGTTTAAAACACACTCAGGTATTGGAATTCAAGGAAAGTTCGAGTGCACTGCGCAGGTAAACTGCTTGTTTTTCAGGGCTGCCACTCTGCTAGCGAGCTTCTTCAGCTTTTAATCAACATTAATTATAGGTCACAAAGACGCCGAACCTCTCATTTTTGGTAAATTATATGCTTGTCATCATATAAAATTGGAGTTTCTGTAAATTTTCTTCCATCTCGAAAACAGGTGCATACGAACAGAAATTGTAAAATTACTGCATACAACTTTATTGTGTGCGCTATATGCATTTCTGTTACGCATTTTCATTGGAATTTTAAATGCGGTAAAAAGTGATCGCTGGAAAATGGGCAACTTTCATTCAATCCAAGAGGGTAAGAAATTTTGAGGTATTTATTTCCAATGTCCATATCGACACGCGCATGTGCAAATAATCAATGTTTAACTAACCATCTATGCTATGCGTCTCCTTCATTTTAAGTTTTTTATTTGTATTAGTGAGAATTTTTTCGATGACAAGTTCTGAGAATTGGAAATTAGCCTCAATCTAGAGTGGCAGAAATTTCTCAAGAGGTTTCTAGTAGAAATAAATTTTTATATTATAAATGCAATCAAAATAATCGTGCTCCGCTTGCAAGTCTGACTTTATATTTCAATATCTTATGAAGAGCATATTTTCTAGATAAAAGGCTCTCTTTAAAATGAAAACTTGATCGGGGATTGATATTCAACTAAATGTTCTTCCTGGGCGTCGAAACTTGTGGTTTTAAGATCACCTGTGGAAACTTGAAGATAAACTACGTTCCATACCAAGATCGTTTTATGATGAGGATATTACTCAGTGAATGATTAATGCATACGATCATCGCGCATTTAAGAGGCCTCATCCTTTTTTACATATCTCATTGCTCAGCTTTTGTTTAGAAATTAAGGTCGCCCTCTAACCCTCCTGAGTACTCTTACTTGTATCGTGGATGAGAATTACTGGAGGAGAATTAGCATAAAGAAGACGTCACGCCATGATTATAATAGTATAATTCAATTATTTAAAGATATAGATCTCGATTCTGAAACCCATGAATATTTTAATACGTCAGGATAGTAAAGAATCATGGTGCCATCCCGCGAGAGTAACGAAAATAACTTAGTTCAAAATAAACAAGATTTTTAAGCATTTTGGTAACGTGGAACGTAAGTTGTAGGCACTTCTGAATTCTAAGATCAGAAAATCGCCCATCTACATAGCTTTAAAAGTATAATAATAATGAAAAAAACATTAGAAAAGTAAAGCAAACTTTCTTACTTGCTTTAGTACTAATAATTACCACTTAGTGAGTTAAAGTATAAAGTATTAACTTACTAAAGAAAGTTGTTGTACTAACTTACCATACTACTATACTAAATTATTCTAGTACCATAGTTTGTAGCAGTGCTAAATAACCATAGTAAGTCACTATGTTAACTTACCATAATAAGTTATAGTACTAACTTACCATAATCAGTTACAGAACTAACTTATCATTGTAGGTTATGATGATGACTTACCATGGTGATATCTATCTAACTATGCCTGTAGTTGATGAACGCAAATGCTAGAGCAATGAAATTTAATTAACACGTGATTCTGACAGCTGTACTGTATAGATGCTGATGTGGTGTATCACAGATACAGTACGTGCTTCACTACCACATGTCAAGAAGAAGAGCTATGTATGCTAACGAACATCTTGAAAATCGTCAATGCGTGACGGATTTTATGCAACATATTATATTTAGATTTGTGCAATCTCGCGGTGATCTTGAAAAGTAGCCTCGAGTAGCCGTGCAAAGGTCTGGTGGTACCACATACGCTGTCATAAAATTAGTGTGCAAACGCAATTAACCAACTAACAACTATTAATATCAAACTAACGAGTGATAAATTATAAGTGCGACAATGTTTAACGGACATTGTCACAAACATCAGATGTTTACAAAAATCGGGGATCAGATGACTATTTTAACCTAATTTATAGAAATGAATTTTGCACCTGAGGCGCAGGAGGTGGTAATACACGTTTAATTGACAAGGTGTCAAATTCAGATTAGTTTCATCGTCAGATGGCTGGAAAGTCATCTATTCCGGTAATGTTCTTGCGAGAATTCGTTAATAGAGGTAAATTGATAAGATGCTGGCTTACATAAATATACCTTATCGGACATAATTATCACGGACATTACAGTCACGCTGAGCACCTCAGCGTGAATATTTATGTCCGTGAAAATTTTGTCCGTGATAAATAAGGCACAAATACGAGAATAATAACTGTTGTTTTCACGGGCTACCTTGGGCACTTATGGGTTAACTTGAATCCGTAATACTTCTACAAATACCTATGTTTAATCTCAACATTATGAGCCAGAAAATTCCGTTGATACTACAAACATGAAGTAGACGAATCAAGCTTCAACAAGCGGAACAACCGAAACCAACCCAAATCAATCCCAAACGATCCGACTCAACCCATTCTCTAACTCGGGTTGATTCGCTTGCTTCGGGTCGTTTCGCTTGTTTCGAGTTGATTCGTTTGTTTCGGCTTGATTCCGGGAGGTATTTAGGTTGGTTTTGAAACTTAACAATTCTACTTTCCTATATTTACGTAATCAATGAAAAACAAAACTAGAAATTAATTTATTTTTACATTTTCAGGTTTCCCTGAGAACTATGATAATTGTATGACAAAGTCATGACTGTACAGGTACCGATGATTTAGTAAAAATTACCCGATTAGAGCCCAGTTTCACCATTCTGATCAAAGCACAGCGTAGATATAAGAATTTAGAAAATTTTGTTGTACAAAACGCCTAGACGCATGCATGTGGGTTACAATCACAATATGATCATATTTGCATTTTTTCTAGTCGCATCGTTTTGATACAGTAGCCAGTACTGTAGATATTGCTCTATTGGCAAAACATTTTAAATGTTTGAACGTTCTTGGATCAGGGGGTCCAAGGTCGATTTTTGGGTTTTTGTTGCGGTTTTTTGAATCGACTTCTGAATTTTGAAAAAAAACTTTGAAAATCCATATGCTCACTTAATCTGAGGCCTTAATGGAAAGTCGGCTGGATGGAAAGTTGAGTTTTATGCCTTAGAACATAACTACCAAGTTTCAAGGATTTTCTCCAAAATTTGTTGGAGGAGATAGATTTTCGGCAAGACGCGTTAGAAGTTCACGCGCGCACTGTCATTACAGGCGAACTCGTGATTTGAAAAATTTATCACTTCGGCTAGGAAGAATATTTTTTCATGGGGTAAAAACCCACTGGTAGCTGATATTCTTCTCTATCAGAAACAAAGAAACAGGAAATCGACCTCGGACCACCGGCCCCATAATTGACCTTCGATGTAGGTAAGCGCCTTTTCTCAAGCGGCCCTTTGAACTTTTGAAGGAATGAGAGCTTTTAGCCTTGACCGCTTTCTATTGAAAGCGTGTGAAAATCTTCCAAAAATGTTAGTATTTAAGTATAACTTACCTCTGAAGAAACCCGTATTTTTCTAACAAAAGAACAAGAAAACGGAATGAAGCACACCCATAGAACGAAATTCGGAAATTAATGAAATATGGATAGCTTCATCTATTTTGCTATTTAGCAACTATCAAGGTTGAAAAATAGAGAGCTTTAAATTTTCAATTTCATGAAAGCTCAATTTTGATTTAAACAGGATTGTGCGAATGGAATAGAAAAATTAATGAGAATTGTTTCAAATCAAAAAGGTTTTCATAACGTGAAGTTTAATACGGTCCGCTCCCTTGGTTTTAGATTTGAAATGACTACCTAGTGCGACGTTCAGGTAGAACAAAGAAACACTGCTGTACAGTGTACAGTTCCGTATGTGCATAGAGGCGGTGTACCGCTGTTCAATACATTATGCTTAAAAGCCTTGACAATTTGACATGACTTCAGAGGTTGTACCAGGAAGATCAACATTATTTTTGACATTTAGTTGATTGAATTGCATACCTTATGGGAGCCGTCACATATTACGTCACCATTCGAAGGGGGCAAGTGACAGGCCATTTGATGATTAAATAGTGGTTTATGAGAAAACGAGTAGAACCATATTTTGTTTATCTCAAATGAATCTAGTACATGACTAAACACATCACTCCTGCCTGATCGACATTTTATTCCCGTTGTTTCGACCAGAAATTACCAAAATTTGTTATATAATTATGGGGGGTGATCAATGCTGACGTCATCAGGGGGAGTTTAGCCAATTATATCAAATGATGACAGACGGGGAGTGGAAGGGGGTCAAAATAACCAAAAAAGTGCTGACATAATATTTTGTGACGGCTCCCTTATGCATTATGTTAATTGACCTTCACTAACAACATGATTCCTTAAGCCATAAATCAGCTACATTAAGTTTGTAAAACGTATGAATATTATCCCTAATCCCGGAAAAGGTCAGTGAAAGCGATTAAATATTTACATAATGTCTCATTTGCCAAAAATGTTGAATTCTGTTTCACACAAGATAAAATCTGGCTATTTACGTCTTTAGCTGTTTGACTTCCCCATCAAGATATGAGATTTCAACTCCTAGCGAATTAGCGACGTGGATTTTCGTAGCTTATATGTACGTATCCAGGATGATGCGTAACAACAGGTCGCGACAAGGTGTTTGAGTATGTGGTGTGATAGTGACAACGTAACAATAGTAGGTTAACTCTAGCGGTCTCTGTGTCAAAATGCAGTATATCAACTTATCAATATGAATCAGTACTTTCACTCGCAGAGGGTTTCGTCGGAAACGCTCAACGATGTTACGCGATTTTATAAGTGATCGACTAACTTATTCATGGCCCCTAATCTTATGATCATAATGATCATAATAATAATGTTTGATTAGTGAGTATATGATAATATGCAAGGCTTTATGATAAATAATAATTCGTTGGAGGTAAAATGTCTATTGTCTAACTGATGGCCTCTTCTTAGCACTCCTATCTTTTCAGGCCTTAAATAAAGGGTTTATCATCCAAATAGTATGCATTAATCAGGCAATTAACAATGAGACGGGAGGCTGCAGGCCGAATAGTTAATTAAAAACGATTAGTGCCTTAAATTCGGATGATAGACACTATTTGACCATTAATCAAACTCTTTTATCTGAACCAAAACCATCAGATGGTTTTTGGGAGAATGGTTGAATTATTATTCAAGTCATTGAATTTGCTTGTGAGTTGAAAGTATGAATTCCATTGAATTGTAAATGAATGCATGAATTTGGTAATTATTCATAATCATATCTGTACTTCTAACATAAAATATTTCACAGACACAGAGGCATGAGTAGATCGAATCACTGCAGCTTTGTACTGTGTTTTGTAGATCGAAATACCTCAAGCTATTTAGCTATTTGAAATAACGCCAAAGTAATGACAATTGTCGTTCCTCGCGCAACAAACAAACCGAAACTTTTTGCATACTGAACTGATGTAGCTACAAAAGAGTCCGTTATACCTGCTGCAAAAAGCTTTGTCCTAAGTCAATTATGCCCCATCAAGTCCAGGGCGCTAGATTCCCTGGAACGGAGCTTCGTTGCCGCTCTCGAGGCCGTAGTCTGTAGGCTACTTAGGAGGTGTATTTATGTGGAGTAAAATTTCGGTGTTTACAAATTCGGTAGGGTGCAATTGGGAGATCTTTCTCTTGTTAATGAAGTCATTTCGAACTGTCATGGTTTGTGTGAAAAAATAGTGATTTTTCCGAAAAATCCCCAAATTACAACCTCCATAAATACGCCTCATAAGGTAGCTTACTATAACTACAGCGACGGTGCGTTCCGTTCACAGGAAGAGGCAACAGGTAGGCAGCAAACCTTTCATTTGTTAGGGTAGAGTAGTAAAAGTAAGATGTGAGACCTAATATTCGATTTTGAAAATATTCGATTTTGAATTTTCCCGAACAGAAAAAAATCCTCAAAATTTGGGTCCTTGAAACTTCAAAATAGAATATTTTCGGTTTCGAGCCCCCCTACTGTTTATTGCAAGGCCGAAGACATGTACGAATGAATGAATAACAATATTATTTCAAGTATAGAAAGACAAGCAATATCATGCTCCGCCCAAGCTTGTTTAAACGACCGTGTAAGTTTGGTTATACGTTCTCCACTGAATGACAGTGCAAAAATTTGTAACTTTTATGACAGTTAACGTATTTCAAAAACTTCCAACTCACTTTGCTCCCAATCAACATTATTAATTTGGTTGGATGCTCTGTTGCCTAGAAGACCCAACGGGCCTTCTAGTAACTTTATAATAAGTTAATGAAACCACCAATTTGCCCACCTCAATTGAGCAACGTATCCTAGGTCTTGCACGGTGCTGCACGGCTGCAGTGGAGATTTAAGACACAATTATAATCACCAATCATCACGCCTCTTCAGAAACAGTCGTTGCTCCCCCTTCATCGCAAAGCCCATTTAAGCTTTGTCCTCCGTGGAGATAATTGGACTTTGGAGAGGCACTCAAAATGTAGATGAGTTGACACCATGGGGCCAAGGATGCTTGTCTACATTTTCAGAAGACAAAGATCTGATTGTCGCCTTGACCAGGCACAAGTCCATACAAAGTGGCAAACGGGTCTATGCCCCTTTGAGATTATGCAAATCATCGGGTAAATAGTTTAAAGAAGACTGGGCGGTTGTACTAGTTACCAGGACGGTGGATACGACCATTCATGAATATGCCACAGAGCTCACGCTTTTTCCATGGTTTTGTAACTCAAGGAAAACATTTCCTTGTGTTCCAAACAAATATTATGTCTTATATCTAAAACAAAACTGAAGTATCGGATAGTTGTTTGAATGAGCCGCATGATAGAATGAATAATTTTCTTTATTCTGCTTAGCTCAGCGAAGTGAAACGAAAAAGTGAGAGAAAAAGTTCGTTTCACTTCGCTGAGCTAAGAAGAGAATAAAGATAAAAGAAAATTACTGTATTTAATGTAAAACAGAGGCTGGACTGAGTGGCACACAAGAGGAAAATCCCGGGATGGGACATTGCCTACCTTCTGATTACGAGTACAACTCTCTCAAATCAGTTACATCGTTTAAATTTAAAACTTTTAAATAATAAATAGTCAACTATTCAAAATAGTATCAGGAAATAGTATCAGAAGAGCCAGTGAGTGTTGACTATGCGTATATTTTCGACAGCTTATTACATGATCTCCTTCGCATGTGATACCAAATGGACCAATCAGATGGCTGTAACTGCCGTAAGCAATATCAGATACAACCATCTGATAGGTCCATTCACCCACTCAGATCATATTATGATATGCTCTGAAAGATCGGAGCAATCCACCTAAATTGGGGGGAGATGAACGATAACTACATTTCAAAAATGACATTTATATAATATCTTCAAGTCTAATATATGTTATGATCCAATGAACCCTCAAACATACTAGTGACCATGGGATGTGAATTCGCCATCTTAGACCCACGAATAGTAATGTTTTCCCCACATAATGACCCGTCATGTCTCCCTCAGGCGATGGTGTCGATGTTCTCCTACCTGACCTCGTGCACCTACTTGCTGTCCAGGGACGAGTTTATCTCCAGGAAGTACAAGATGGAGGAAATGTACCAGATGTTCGTGGAGGGAGACGACTCCTGGAAGTCAATCAGCCAGGTAATTCTATTGTCTCTCCTGATTAGGGGTATGTATAGATCTAGACAACTTGACGAGGACTTCTTTCTAATTAATTGGGACGGTTCGAAGATGGGTTAGGTAACAAAGAAGCGTATAAAATATACAGAAATCTCCTTAATAAAACGCTGTCTGAGTTATACTATTCTAAGTAGGGTCACAAGTTTACTTATACAAGTTAAAACTGTCTAAGTGTGTAATATAACGTCAAAAAATCAACAGCAAACGAGTTTCTCGAGAAATAGGGTGATCATTTGACTATTTTAGGTGAGACTGACCGACCTTAGCCTAGTGTAACAAAATATAGAGATGGGGCCTGATAATGAGTTAAAATAAATATAAAAGAGAGGCCGGACCAGAAGGTCTGCAAGAGTATGACCCTGGGGTAGGACTGTGCCTGTCTCTGACCGCCGAGGCGGTGAGGCGTAAAGGGTATTGTTCATCTCCTCCTTCTTTTGGTTTGGAGTGTGAGGTTAACTAGTGAGTCCATGCTGTTGTTGTCTATGATGTCGTTTATACAGTCATAAAATATTCCGAGTGTATCAATAGAAATGTTAATAAGCTAAACCTACATCACCGTTCGAGGCAAGAACACGGTGCCGCATTGCCGCACTGTAGGGGCCTGACTATAGAGTTCGATTGAGTGCTCTATTCTAAACTATTGTTATTTCGAATGTTGGTTTATACAAACTACTATGTCCCTCGCCTAATACTCTGTGCTGAAACAAACCGGGATGACTGCAATTTCATTAATTTTCGAATGGAGCACATGAAAGTGCGAAATTAGTGAAACATTAAATACGCATAGATAAATATATAAGTGGTTTTTTCCCCATTTTGATAATTTATGTCTTATATTTACGGTATCATATTTTAGAATTTCATATTATGAATGGAGGTATTATATTGTTGAGAGACCTCTCATGTGAGTAAAGAGAAATTGCCGAATTCTCAGCAATCAAGCGCTGTCTTTTAAACAGTTAACAAAATTGTTGCAATGTATAGGTATATTCATCCAGAAATCTGAATCCTGGTTGCCTCTATGAACATTGAACATTTTATTGATTATAATATAAGAACTTAAAACTGCAAAGCAATTCATTGAAAAAAAACTGGAATTGTTCTCAATATCTAAACTATCTTTCATCAAAACTATTTCTCATAAAACGTGTATTTTCTCAGAACGAAGATCCGTTTACTGAAGATGAAAACAAGGAAACGACCATCGGAACTGTCAGCATATCTCTGAAGAGTCTCGGATACTTGGTAAGTACTGACTTGGTCTGTACATGGTAAGTTCTTGGAAAGAACTTGGTAAGTACTGGTAAGTACTGACTACTGAGTACAGGAGCTACTATGATGTAATATCATGATAACACTTTAGAGTCACGAGCTAACTTGTTGTGATGTCTTGAGCTATATGTGTTCGAATATCTCTCTTTTTGAAAAAAATACATCATTTTTTGTGTTCTCGGCAATCAACTTTTTTTTAATAAAAGAAAGATGTAAGACATTTCTTAATAATATGAAGAATGCTCTGTCACAAAATTTCGTTGAAAAATAAAAATTAATTCATGTATTAAAAAGACTAAAATTCATTCATTATCCCAAAAACTACTTTGAGTGGGAGAAAATCGCGGTTATGAAGCCATCATCATAGCTTGAAATATTCAACTGGCGACGCGGTTGGACCGCCTATTTTACAGTTGAAATTCCCAAAGTTTGAGCACGTACACAATGAAACTGCCCCCTCAAATGAGAAAGTATAAGAGCAAGCTCTGCACCTTATGGTGGTAATATTGCGATGTATAGACCCCTTGTTGCTTTAAGTTGTAATGAGGATGATAGTGGATAGGTGCAATCTAAGTGCTCAGCAACAGCTTTACCTCGCAACCACGTACATACCACCACAAAGAAAGAGATTAATGGATTGAACATGTTCAGTTGGCCGCATGGTTGCACTGAAACATGCAGTGAAGCAGGTTATTCAGTATTTAAACAAGGTCGCATAATTAATATCGACTGCGTATAACCTTAACCACAAGTCCATTTAACTTTGACCAATCAGGACGCGAATTGGCTGTAAATTCGCGTGCCGAATGGAGAATGTCATGACAATTTCGGGATCCTACGGGTTTAGCTATAATATTATCCCGTCAAAATGATCAATGCAAGGCTGTATGATAAAGAGGCATAGTATTTTTTCCTTCGCCGACATTCAAACTTAGCCCTACACCTGTGCTAATACGAAGTATAACACAAATTATGCGAATATCCGGAGTTAAGTTAACCGCTTTAATTTTTCTAATTTTCTGCATAATGGAGGTCTAAGTAAGTTGTCATAATGTAATAATAATTCGGCTTACGCTTCCAATAAAACTCCCGCCGATCTATTATAGGAAAGGTCACCTGATGAAGGTGTAACAGTAGTTCGGCTGTCATAACAAAAGTACGATAATTACATTTATTATGGTCTGATTATTGAGGCTTGCACACTCCGTAGTCTGTATCCCCACCGAAAGTCTATACTAAAAGTAGGCATCTTAATAATACGTGGTTATTCTCGGTAAAGTAGTGACCGTACCATGATACCACAACTGCCATTTAAATGCTCGCTTAAACATTGGGCGACGTTACGCCAGTCTCTATCGGCAGTATTAACCAAAACTGACTGGAATAAGATGTATTAACCAAAACCGACTGGAATAAGATGTAGAACTGGATTAAATAGGACTTATTGAGAACAGCCTGTTGGAACCCTGTCGGAACCTAAGTAGAACTTAATCGGATCCAAGTTGAACTAAGTCAGAACTTTGAGAATGATACACGAGCTGGAAGATTATGTAGTATTTTACCTAAAGAACGAGCAGAGCGAGTGCATCACACAGATTTTGATGGTCCCAACTGCAAGTTGTTAATGCAATAACAATATAAATGAAGCTTCTTTAACGCTAAAAACAGCACTGAGATGTACACAATACGGTGTTGCGACGGACAATAGAGGCTTCGGGAGGTGTGGTCATTGGCGGATTCGTGTTTTGAGAAAAAATGTACGGCGTTTGAGAGGCGTGATTACATTCGACCTTTTATATTTAGCAAATTGCACTGCGCTAATTGAGCTTGACGTGTGGTCATCGGATGATTTAACCACCGCCCATAACAGATCGGACAGTAACTATCAACTCCTATGAGGGGGAGGGGGGGGGGTCTGAACACCCTCCCCCAAGAAGTCCGCGGAATATTCACCTTACTTCCCGACCTTGAAATGTTGAAATGGAACCTATTCAGCGCAACTATTTTAATAAGTGCAACTACATTAAAAGTCGCACGCCTCCCCTGACGTTTCAATTCGTAGACCCTCCCCGGCTCCCTGCGATTTCTCACATTAAGTTCGTCTGATATATGAGCCTACTTGCCCTCCGTATATCGGGAACTCACGTAGGTAGAAGGTTTGCCTGGGAAAGAGCTGCTGTTGGGAGTGACGTCAGTATCATGGTTTAGAATGGTAAGTTGTTGACGCTATTTCCCGCATACCTGTCTTGCACAGAAGGTGGGCGTTATGTTATGGCCAACGTGTTTATATTTGCTGGGGTGTGAATGCGGCAACAACGTCAAAGCTTTCGCAACATACAAAGTTGAGGAGTTGTTTCACTAGTTTTTTTGTGAAACGAATACCGGTATTGAGAAACATTTAATGCTCATTACGTCAATCAAAAAGTGAAAATTGTTACTTTTGTGATTTGGGAAAACATTTATTTGGAGCTTAAGATTATACTTTATAGAACCGAGAAAGTAACTTCATTGAGAATTCCGTTCACTAATTTACCGTCCTTAAAATAGATTAAAGATTTTCAAGATTGTCAGATAGGAAAGACGAAAGTACGGCAAAAGATACGATACGTATTTTTCTTAAAATTATCGTACTTTTTGGCACGGCAATAATCAGTCAAAATGCATCGTTCAATTTTTATGATTAATTTGTTTTGCCATCGTGTGCAAAAACGTCCAGTGCACACCCTAGATGAATACGGTATCAAACTTCTGAGCGCGCGTACTTTTTCACGTATCTAACAACCCCTATTCAGACCTCCACAAGTTACCATTTCTTGCACGTTCTTTTGAAAAAAATATAAGTATTTTCCTCCAGGAGCCAAAACGCCGTAATTTTTCACGATTTTTGCACGTATATTTAACAACCCAGAAGATTTTCGACGCCATTTTGATTGAATTAAGAAATATTAGTTGGCTGGTGTGAATTTTTTCAGTAATGCATAATTAGATCTTAGGAAAGCATTTCCTTCTGCAATATTCAAACATCAGTATATTTTTCCATGTTTTATTGGGGGGTTGATGTGCAGTCTAACTCGCAAAACACAAGCAGTGTTCTGCAGTCTAACCTTGCTTTCTAACCTTACTGTCAACCTTGCAAAAGACATCTTGTGAGAAGACATCTCGCATGTTGTCATGTACGCAAATCAGGACTATTTGGCATCACCTGATAAGTACACAAGCTGCGAGTTGCGACTTGCGAGGAGACATATCGCATGTTTTAATGTTCCACTGGGACCATCATCTTATCTACCCCACGAATATCGTGTGTGAATAATGGCATCATGATTTACACAAGAGCTTTACCGGAACCTTATGAGGCAAGTTTCCAAGTTCAAAGAGAGAATCAGCAAGTCTACAATTCGAACTTCCGTCGCCAAACATGAGGGTAGTTCGCTATGACGGAAGTTCGAACTTCTGTCGTTTCGAAATTCGAACTTCCGTCGGAGTACCCCTTGCAAAAGATACTATTACTTCTAAAGTTCTAGGGAAAATAAAATCTAGGCTGACAATTGACAGGATCTTTATCAAAGGCCCTACTTTATATGAAAACTCATGTTCATACTTCCTACTGACAATTTCTTTTAATATTTCAGTTTGAGCAAGAACAGACGTTCACCATCACGAACTATCAAGGAGCTCCTAAAGGCGAACTGAGGGTGAGTTATGAAGTTATAACAACCACGAACTATATTGTTAGTCGCATACGGCAATTTAGGCAACATCGGCAACCGTTTAAGGTTGCTATAATCCCACCAAGCACTCGCAAGGTTTAAACTTTGATCCCCAAAAATATAACAAGAAATAATTTTTTCTATTTATAAAATAAAAGACTTAGCTACATAGTATGTACAAAGAGCGATGAATCACCGAGTTAAGGAGTGTTCCCTTAATCTCAACGAACAAAGCCTCAGCTCTCACATGAATCAGAGAACGTTCACATTTCTTTGAATAGCGCTATTTTAAGCTCGGTACGGCCCTTTTATTCTCCCTGATCAACATGAAATATCAATTTAGAAAATTGAATGTTATTGAAATTCAGAAAAGCTTGGGTTGAAATGTGTTATTCAAATGTATTATTAAAATATTAAAGCACATGAAACAATCCTGTACGGGTTCATAATATAAATGGGCCTCAAGAATTGTCTGCACTTGACAAATCAGCAAATTTACGCACTGCAGGGACGCTTCTGACACTAGCGCCACTTACCACTATAATATGAAATTGAGAATTTAGAACCAGTGAGAACTTGAAATTGTAATTTCCTGAGATGAACGGCATAATCCCGGCTCAAAGTAAACGTGTTTGCGATGTATATCGATTGCTGATTGTTCACCTTGAATGTGTCTGGTATCACGATTTCCTTATTCCGTATCAACTATCACTTAGTTGGAGGATAAGTCGAGCAAAACAATACAACAAGATTTTATATTACAGGCATCAAAACCTTGGGGCCAAGCTACCGTAACAAAAGTTGATTTTGTCATCATGAGTCTAATCATAATATATGCGTATAATCACATGCCATAATCTTACGATAGCTGCTTATAATTCCAAAACTAATAATAACAACTGAACAATTTGCCCATTTCGCTCCACTGAACGACTGAATTAGCAAATGACTCAGAATGTCATGTTCTGATATCACAAAAAGGGTGTCCCCACTGATTTATCGCTCAACGTACGACGTAGCTCATACGCCGCCATCCCATTCTATCATATATTTTCATTGTTCGAGTAGTTCACGTGGATACCATTTGACGTCATATGGTTTCAATTTTCGACCTTCGTTGAAAACAAATACGAATTAGATGGTTAGAAAACACATTTTCGCTGCACATGTTACAAGAATTGGAATATTTTAAAGAAGTGATCGAAAAATGGATTTGCAATCGGTATAGACAAATTCAATGAAAGGAAAATATCGAAAAATTTTAGTTTGAATTTTGTTGTCTATTATCAATATTAATGGCATATTGCAATTAAGTGAACAGTGTGAACTGTGGCTGTCGTCAGAAGGGATGGTGTTAATTTTTAAGTGTACTACTACCTTAAGTTCATCTGGTGACGAGAAGTGTGATGGCTCCCTTAATAAAGACATCCAATATTGTACCGATATTGTGGCATTTGACGACAAAACTATACGTTGAAACTGATTTTATCTAACGTACTGAAGGTATTAAAAGCCGGCGACTAAATAACCCCATCTGTGGATTGCATTCGAGTGCGACGATCATCGAGCAACATATTATATTTAATGTCATCCTCCGGCCGATTATCCTGGGACAAGCAATTTTCATTTCTTACAACATTCCATCATGATTTCAAGGTAGTGGTTATCTATTTACCTACCTCATTTTCTGCGTTTTTACCTATTCGGCCCCAAGTCATGAAACGCTGGAATCATTGGCATCACTTGCTTGGTGATGTGTGGGGCTGCCGAGGCAAGTGGCCAGTCAAATAATCAAATACTCAAACCTTATACGTATAGGACATTATAGGACATAAGGTCTGAGGACGCCTCGTCAGAGACAGAAAACCATGTTCGGCAAATCCCCAAAAGGTGGACGTGCGTTCGGCAGCCCCTAATTACTCATCCAAGGCATAACTAATTGCATATATAAGTGCCTAGTTACTTAGTTACGTCAGTAATCAGTCTGTTCCCGTAGGGGTGGTAGTTCGGACAATCCTCCGTATTCCGACCTCCTTCTCCACCGATATCTATCTTCTTCTTGGCAGGTGGCTGCTTTCCCTGGCGGTACCGGGTACGAGATGATGTTTCCTTCCATGGTAGCCCCCTTCAACTAGACTTCTGACAGGAAATTGTAGATTATGGTGGGTTGCATTGCTTTGAACAGCTGCTGAACTAGCCGACTTCATTACCGACAGTTCTCTGTAGTATTACAATCTAGAAGACAGGTTGCTGGATGATTCTCCGGTTCCGCTCCAATACTTATACTACAGACTCATGGAAGTTCCATGATGGAACGTCAGTACATCTGTGGGACGAAAATACAATCAAAAGAAAAGAGGAAACGTATGTGGTCATCTTCACCCAAGATTCTTAGATGACTTACCTGCCTTGAAGTCATGTGATTAGCAGGGATCACATGGATTCTACATTGTGTGACCTATAACCTTCTTTTTACAAAGTCAAAGTTAGCCAGTATAGCCTTGATTTAGAGAGGAACAACACAGTTGTGTCATAGGAGATCACAGGATCAAATATCCGTATCCCACTAGCTGTACCGTATCCTGTACCATACCGAGAGATATTCCGCATGAGTTACCACTAAAGGGAAGGAATATGAAGCTAAGGGACTGCTGACCTCATGTCCACCTTCTGGGGAATTTGCCGAATACACGTCCGCCCTAGATTTCTGTTGTTGACGAGGCGTCTACCGACATTGCATCCGGTCCCCTCCGAGAGTATAAAAGCGGGTCTTTATGGAGTAACAAAAAATGTATATGCTTGTGGGTGCAACAACTGAAGCTTTTGGAATTGATTGATTGAAAACCCTAGGGGGGCACTTCATTAGAACTTTATTACAAATGCAGTATACAGAAATAATAAATCAATCTCGATATATCACGCAGACGTGCCGTTGCGCAACTGCGCAAACATTGTTACTCAATTCCTGGGAAATAATTTTGTCAGCTGATTTATTTGTCAGCGAAATTATTCCCTATAAAAACACTAAAAGACTTATGTAATTGTGAGAAAACGATACCTGATCTTACTAATACTATCCTACAAAGAAGTTGACTTGACAGGAATCATTTAACAATTAGATGTGCCAATTATCAAACGTTGACTTATGCAATTATGTTACTACTATTACTGCTACAAATCTTAAAATCAATTCTTTAAATTATCATGCAATCGTGGCGATCTTGTGATTGTCAGAAACCGCTGACCTTTGATGGATTTAAATCCTAGGATCTTCCCTTATTAAATCATTGGGAAAATATGGAAGAGGCAGTATTTTAGATTATATCGGAATTAAGGGCGAAGATCTACGAATCTTTCGTGAATCGCAACACATTTTATCTTTATCTATTAATTACCACGTAATTTGGTTCGCGATAAAGGCCTGGCTGATCCCTTCGACACTTGCTTTTCCGAGCAGCTATAATTGTGTCGAATGTTGGTATATACAAAGTGTGTTTCTCAACACAAATCCAGATTTGGTACTATATTACTTGAAAATTCGTTTTTTTCAAGTTTTCACATTTGAGACGGTTTTGTAATCACCCTGTTTGTTATCTAACCAATCTCATCCTCAGGTGGAGTATTTTCCGTGTAAAGAGGACGGGTCTCTGATTACAGAAGATGATGACGTGTTTGTGGACGACCCTGATTCTCTAGTGAGTTATATTTGAAAGAATGGACCCTCTCAATCCGGGGAGTGGGGTCTGGTGTAAGACTAGGGAGAAATTCCAGAACTATGTCGGTCAGGTGTGAGTAATGCGTGTCAGAGTTCCAATCGCTTGCTACTGTACACATAACGCACAATCTGCCTATGATGACCGATGTCGTGGCATAAGAATTAGAAAGAATTAGAAAAAATTAGAATCAGAATTAGAATTAGAATCAGAATTAGAATAAGAATTAGAATTAATAATGAGGGTAGGTTGGCACAAAGTGGAAAGTTGCATGATACCAGGGTAGCACTGTGCCGTGTGACAAGATCACCCGAAGGAAAACGGTCAAGTTTGATACTCATTTTAGCAATATCATATTATCGATCAAGTTATCTGATGGAGGGCAGATATCAAAATAACTCACTGATTGCTTAAATACATGATCCTAATGGGTTAAAGAGTTATAGCCGCGACTGTTGACTGAGGAAATATGCTATGTTGAAACGTTGCATTGACGTTGCATTGACAACTCCAAACTTTTGAGATCAAGTTTATTACCGTTCGCAATAAGTGGACGGGGGTCGTTGCAGTATAGAACTGTTCTTAAATATGCTATTTTAAAACACTAAATAACTGATATCTGTGAAGATATCTTCAACTGGAACCACCAACACGATAAACTTGTGTTTTAGAAATCAGAGGAAATAACGAAGCAAACAATAAGTCTATGTAACGCAATATCCTAGTTCCTATATTTTCTCGTGAAATCTTCTTGACAATCTCCTTATTGAACGCAACTATCACATGAGCCTACATTATAGTACCTAATTTTCTTATGGAATCGCGATTGACAATCTTATTATTAAACGCGACAATCATATTAGGACGCTCCATTTATGGTCTCAAAGCATTAAAGAATTAACCTTCACTTGGGAATTATCTAATGGAATAAAACTTAATTCCTCCGCAGATAGGACAGCCGTTGCAGTTTGTTCTAAAGATCCCATATGCACGAGGAATTCCCAAGAGATTCGAGAATGTGTTCTGCAGGTTCTGCCATATTTTATCTAAATATTCGATCTGAAATTCACCGTTACGAGTTCAACTTCGGTCCGTCACTAAAGAAGTTTTGCACTTTGATGGAATAAAATCTCTGTGCCTGTCCCTGATAAAACATACTGTTATCTCGACTTACGTGTCTGTGTGTGACCCAGAAACAACATGATGTTATCTAGACTATAGATACATAATCTCTTTGTCTGTGTTCAAGATACAACATATTCTATCTAGACAAAAATCTCTGTATGTATCCCAGATGCCCTGTTATCTAAACTAAAATCTCTGTCGCAGATACAACATATTATCTAATATCTAGACTGAAATCTCTGTGTCCCAGATACAAGTGTTTCCTAGACAGCGACTACTCCACAACAAGTACCATAACAGGAGTTAATCCTGAGTACGGGTACACCAAGATGCACTCCTGCAAACCAGTCACCGACCAGGTGAGTTAAGGAGTTACTTTCAGCCAAGCATTCTTATTCAAACACTCATCCCAGCGTTTTATCAAATCAACTTTCAAATGAATGCTAGAAGTAATGGAATTTATTTCAGACTTACCCCAAAACTAACGTAAAACTCAGTACAAATAACACTACTGCGTCTCTCAAACTCACTCAAAGACTATGACTCCACAGTTCTGTTTTCCTTTGCATATAATAAAGTTTGCTCTTATGAATTATGGCCATAAACGGCATTTAGCTCGTGGTGATCAACCAAACAGCAAACCATTGGACTAAACTCTGAGCGAATATTTAATCGCAAGGTTTGACAGAGCTAGGTCAGAAAGATGCTTGAATCATAGGAACAACAAAATATGAATCCGCAAGAAAGTTGGAAAACTATAAAGTGTAATAACCTAATATATTATTAATGCCAAGTTTCAGGCTTCCAAAACAATGCTATGAAATAGCACGAAAAAAGGGAATATTCGTTCCTACTCTATGAGCTTATGTCGCATTTTAAATGCTTACGAATTCCAATTTATGCCGTTGTTCTTTTACTGTTCACAGTTTTTAAGGCATCGCTTCTTCGCTTTTAAAAGTCTAAGTTTTATAGCGTGGAAGGTTTTACTGTGCACAACATGAATCAGTTTCGACTTTCGAAAGTGCTGCGCGCAAATTTTGACATTTCACTCATAAAACCATTTGTGGATGTACAATCAATACCAAAATTTGTTTGGATACAGTTCATGGCATTAGACAGCGTCTCTGAAAATTTGAAGCATTTTCATTCACAAATGACCAAGCTATAACAGAATGTAGTCAGTTTCGGACCGAAACTGACTTTATTTTGCAATATCTTCTTCATTTTTGGATGAAAATGCTTCAAATTTTCACAGACGCTGTCTTATGCCACAAAATGTATCCAAACAAATTTTGGTATCGATTGGACAATAATAACAAATGGACAATAATAACAAATGGTTTAATGAGTGAAATGGTCAAAATTTGCGCGCAGCACTTTCGGTCCGAAACTGATTCATGTTTTGCACAGCACAGATATATAAGATACATAAACACGCGCCTATCAGGTCAATTTTGGGATACTTTCCGAGGGCTTAGCCCGTGGGATGAATGATATATCCGTTTTAGACCCGCAACCCGGAGGGCGAGGCTCTGATGAAATATGGAACCGATGAAAATGTGCTCTTTTCAGCTTGTTTATCACTGTTCAACACTTTGATAAAACGGCTTATGTAACCAGTGGTACAGCGTAATAGATTGTCTTGTTATCGTATGAGGGCACGTAATTGCCTTGGCCGAATCATACCAATCAGTAATCACTTATCACATAAAGCTAATAATGTCGTAATATTATGATAAAGGCATAAAATTAACAATAAACATTATGCGATGATACATAATGCAACCCCGAGCCAGCATAATGCATTTGATTTAAACACTGTGTTCCCAAGCTGCTGTTGTAACGTTATGCAGGCATTAATATTTCACGTGTAACTGTCACCGGGAGAATTAGAAACGTAAAATACAAATTAGCAACATGTTCAAATCCCACGGAACCACACATTCATTACGTTTAAATATATTCATTATAAATTAAACGTAACAATAAAGTGAATACGGAAATAATCGACCTAATGAAACATCAGTGAATGCTGTGATTTGATCGATATAGCAAAGTTCTGGTTTTAATGTTGCTTACGGGCTTTAGCATAATAAATTTAAGGGTAAAATATCTAGCAGGAATATGCAAATTATTAAATGATTCGTTAATAATATTAATACGCACAGATCATAATAAATCGTCAAGGAAATTCACGAAATTCGCATAAATGCGCAGTGGAAGCTGCACCTCATCGAATAAGCTCAGTTATAATACATCCGTATAATAACTCCGAATCCTTCATTATGTACCTGATTATCCTGACCACGTATACCTTTCGAGGCTAGCCTCCAATCTCAGGTGGCATGTGTCGTGATGTGGCGTACTAGCTGTGTCAGATCACTGTTAGTAAATAGCTACTGTCCGTGGTTTAACAGGGAGCTTCATAATTTTATACTCAGAGTTATATACGAGTTTTAAGAGGGTCATGTTATATAGTTCAGATGATGGATATATTGGCATGACAATGAGTACGAGATATTATCAGTTATACACATTGTAATTGGATATGTGATACACGTATGTCCAGCTAATCATGAAATTGGTGTCTGCCACGTGAGCTCGTGGCTATAACGGCCTTCTAGAAGATTACCACTGGGATCGTCATTGCCAGCTGTATGTCTAGAAAGTCGGAAGGTCTTCAGCCTGCTGGACGCTGGTATAGTCTTAAAGACTTAAAACAGACGGCAGCTTTGCTGAACTCAAGTTAAACTATGTAAAACTTCAAGTTAAACTTTAACTTACTCGGGCAACACAAGAAATGAAAGCTCGGCGGCAGGGATTTCACAAAGTAATAACTTCTACATTATAATATTATTGACGGCAGTAAACTAGTATTGTAATTTAAATGATTAATGTTACACATAGGTCCTAATGTCTTTACCAGAAATCGGCTTCTGAGTTGTCCTCTTATCTGCGCATCAGGGTAACTTTAGTCTTGGAAATTAAGAAATAACAAAGCGGCTAGCTTACAAGTAACAACTCAGTAACTCACATTAACCGGTCACTTAAATGACTAAATCTAAATTAACATTTGCACGATTTTCCATCCATCCCTCTTTCAGTTTAACACATTAACATATTCACTAACTAGATGACTATATAAACACTAATGACTAACTATAAATTAACAATTAACATCTCCACTATTCTCTCTTCCAGTTTGTGGACTATCTGGAGAAGTCTAATCTAGTGATAGAAGTGGTGGGAACACAGATCCCAGTTCCCATGAAGGAGGGTGATATGAGGACCACCAAGCAACTCATGAACTCCAACTTCAGCCAAACCACAACCCCGCGAGCTTTGGTAGGTGTACGAACTGGTAAATGGGTAACTGGTACTCAACCTCACAATGGAGATTTAATAACTCGTTGACCTTTCATCGTTTGTCTGATTTCGGGGAAAATTTACTCATTCTTGGTATTAATGGGTACTGAGGAGAAGCAATTAGCAGTGCTATAGTCCCTATTTTGATTGGACAGCAAATAAGGCAAGCAGTTATTGACTGGAAATTGATATTTCCGTATTAAACTGTTATACGCATTTCCTTAGAAGTTAAGAATTCCATGCTATGTAGATAAATCAATTTTTGATATGAAATGAACATAAATCAGCGAAACATTAATACAGAAAAAATAGTCGATATTGAATAAGGCATTTAATTAAAGGCAAAAGAAACGATCAGTGTGATTAAATAATCCAAATAAAATGGCTGCTTTAAAATATGACAGAACATCTTACCTTCATAGACTCAACTACTTGGATAAGAAATGTCTCCGCTGAAATGACTAACTTAGCATTAAACTACGTTTTCCTGTTTAGCAGTCGTAGCAATATTGGTTTAATAATTTTTTTAACTATTTATTTCACTATATAAAAGCACCGCTAGGTTGTGAAATCTTGAGGGTGAGAGCAAGGGGAAGTTTCTCTCCCCTGTAGTTCGCTAGTTAGGTGTTTTCTATCATTGACAGATCTGCGTGAGAAAAGCACGCGCCGTGCGCTAATTCTCGCTTGCCTGCCTGCGTAGCCTAGTAGCATCAAGCTAGTCAGGCGATCCTCTTATTTAACAGGTTACTAGGACGTTGCAGGTTTTGCTCAGGCTCCATAAAACATAGAATACTTCAGCTGATTCGAATAACTGCACGTTAGGAGAGCACGAGTAATTAAAACTCTACTTAAAGATTAACCATCGTGAATTGCGAGTTAACTAGCAAACATGAGATTTTTCACGCTCAAAGTTGGGAAATTGATTAAATATCGAAATTAGGAAAGCAACTGATCCACATAACATCGAATATAGATATTATGTTGAATATTTCCCTGACATTGAATATTTCCTTCAGATGGACCCTGAAAAGCAGGCGATCATGAGCGAGCTTGATTCTACGAAGAAGAGGGCAGATAAACAGCAAAATAAACTGGTAGGTATCTTAACTATGCATGCCATGAAATTGGAACTCATAATGAAAGCAACTAACAATTAAGTTTAACATGACAAGTTAAAGGGATGTTTATGTTGACTTACGAGAACAGTCTCAATTTTGTCTGAAATTTCACAATCTTCAGGTCAAAGTCCAAGAGCTGTTGGATTCAGCTAAAGCAAACAACCAAGACTCCATATCGGTACGTTTCCCTTACAACTGTAGAGTCTAGAGCGCCATATTGTTAGCATGTAGTCAAAAGACGTGCTCTGCATAACAAACCATGTCGAGTCCATAAATATATAATCGCTGTATTTTATATTCAAGGCAAAATTGATCTAATCGAAGTCATAATCATGACCGAGAGGGGGAATGCTTCATTACTATGCATTACTCCATAATGTTACTCTCTCAACCGTAACTATTGTACGAGACTTCCTTTATATTACTGTACGGTTGCCTCTACAAAACACTAAAATAAGGACTGCTAGGACCTACAGGTTGTCATTGGTACGACTACAGCAACGTAATAAATCAAAGCTTCGCTAACAAACTAAAATCAACTAATTAGAACATCTATAAAGAAACTTTAAATCGTCGTGCCTTGAGACTACCGAACCCCTTTTTGGCTTCACCGCGTCTCAATGTTTATTGAAGTATTCTGTATAAGAATATGTATCCTCGACAGATGGTCACATCATGTAGGAGGGTTGATCTAGCCCTTTACTGAGTTACTACTTCTGACTTGGATGTTGGGCAGTAAACAGATGTCAAAGTTAATAAACCGTCTAATAAGTATAATCTATGCGTGTATAGATACTAGATAGTATAACACAAAAAGTTTGATTTATTTTCAAAACCTTATCGATACTATACTTCCATGACCCAAGAGTACTATTCACATATTTTTTTAAGGGAGCTGGGGGTCCGAGGCCGATTTATTGTTTTTGTTGCTTCTGATAGAGGAGAACGCCAGCTACCATTTAGTTTTCATGCCATAAAAAGATCGTTCATGGCCGAAATTACGAATTTTTCAAATCGCGATTTCGCCTGTGATTTCAGTTTGTGCACAAATCAACTTTTAAATCTACTCTTCCGACAGTTTTTGAGGAAAAGCGTTGATATGAAACTTGGTAGTCAATTTTTATGTTCATAAAACAAAGGATTCATGAGAGCGGACTTTTCTATTTCGGCCTCAGAAGTGAAAATATGGATTTTCAGAGTTGGCTTTGTCCCAAAAACGTCAAAAACGGTGACTTTTAGATTTCAAAAATAGACATTTTCATTTTCTGAGGCCTAAATCCAAAATCTTTTTTATGCTGCAGAACATGACTACCAAGTTTCAAGGCTTTTCCTCAGAAACTGTTGTCCGAGAAGATCGATGGACCCCCCGGCGGCCCTCTTTAAAAACTGTTCAGCTTTATGTAAGCCATAAGTATATTAAAACAATAAAACCAAATACAAAAACTCCGGGGACATAACGTTTCATAAAAAACCACCAACCCATTATTTCCGAGCGAAATAATCAAACGCTCGTGCGCACACACAGCAGATATGAGTCGAGGTTGTGAGCTGCACGCACAGTAGTTTCTTATCTGTGATAACCCTTCAAGAAGGCTCCACTAAGCACTGTACAACGCTGTGTTTTCTAGTGAGACGGCCACCGTTGATTTACGACAGCGGGGGGTCAATTCCAGCTAACAAAACATATATGTCATTAGAGATACTGTGGTAATATGTCCGACATTAATCAGAATAATAAATGATATATAACGTACCCATGCATCTTAAATTGTCGTGAACGATGGCTGTTAAACGCAGTACGTTTGTATGCCATTTTTATTTCATACTGGAACTAAAATTTTGAATACTCACAAATGGATTTTTTCAACCATCAAATTTTCGAAAAATTCACCTTATTTCTCTGAATTACTAGTCGGATATTATTCAGTCCGTAAAAGCTAACTCCAGATTCCTTTCAGGTTGAGGACCTTCAGAAAATCCTGGAATCAAACGCTAACTCCATGGGAATAGCAGTTGCAGGTAAGCCCTATATTTAGAGTAAGACATCATTCTTCTAAAAGAGTGAAAGAGCGTTAAAATTCTTGACTTTTTACTTAAAACTTCTTATAAAAGTTCGTTTTTCATAACACAAATGATGTGATCCTGTTTAAATTTTTGAAGTGTTTTCTTTTTCAAATGAAAAGTTTTTCACCCGATTCTCCAACCGCCAAGGTCTGCTAGCTGTTCTGAAATTTCAGAAAAAACAATAATCTCTGAATGAAAGTAATTATTAAGATGCAAAACATGGTTTGGAGATTTTTCGGTACAATTATCATCAGCACGACCACAGTGAAATTGACTCATGACTTAATCTAACTGAATTACGTTAACGTAGATGTTGCAAGTTCGAGACCGCCTCCTGAAATTTCCACATAACTGCCATTTGTACGTACGTGATACTGATTTAACAGTATGTCCACGTACGTTCATCACAGATCTAACTTAGTTATGAGGCACGATAAGGCAATTCTCCTGGACCTTTGAACAGCTAGTTTACCTCACGGACGGTTCTCTCCACAGTTTTCAAAGTCAAAGCTCGCCAAGCCCGGGAGGAAGGGACCCTATTCCAGGAAACCGCTAAAATGGTAACGGTCAATGAGGAAGTCAGGGAAACCGCCAAGTCTCGGGCCTGTAGCATTCTTTAGTAAGCATTGCCGTGGTGTGATGGGATGCTGCAATTGGCAGATCATGTGTTCTTTATATAATAACTTGATAAAATGATAATTTTGCATTGCACTGCGTTAAACATATCGCTTTGTTGTCTGATAATAGATCTGAGATCATTTCAAGTCTGTTTCCTGAACTCCTAATTAAAAGAACTCTACTCTGTTTCTTTTGTTGTGTGCCTCCCTCACCCTTATCCGGAACCGACGTACCCCCTCCGGACGTCCGCATTTTTCATTCAAAACCTTTTGGCCATCATTTTTATGCCCGTTTTCTCAAATATGGCGACAAAATCAACTTTATTATTTGACAAAAGTCTAAATTCTAAATAATCGACTATTTTCTGGTTGAAAACTGGTCAAACTCAAATTGACCTAAATTTTCATTAATGCGAACGTCTGCATTTGGTCAAACACCCCCTCCCCCATCATCAGCATTGGCCATAGTGATACTCCTCCTCTTTGCAGGCGTCCTTTATGGATGGCCCCTTAAGAAATTTATTCGGATTCGACCTTTGGCATATTGTTTATGCAATTAACATCAATTAAAAAGTGGAACCGCGTTTTTGTGTATATAGTTTTGCCTAAAATCACCAAACCACTTACGAATACTTATTTGTTTTTAAAACCTTAATGAGTTAACAGTTTCGTTCATTTATACTATTTTCGATTTTGAGACTATTTTGGAATGATGTATCATTTAAACTTTAAGTATGATGTTATTTGTTACTGTATAGTGTACATTAGATACGGCAGTACCTGCTCAGTGCTGCAGATAATATTCTGAACGTGGTGTTCCAACCTAGTTTACACCTTGTAACGACGTAGCCTAGCTTCCGCGAATAAGCACTATAGACGTGCTTAAGAGTAAAGGCTAATTAGGGAGGGTAAAGAACTTCACTGAGACTTTAGCGCGGTCCTTAGCCTGGACAGTGGGCGTTACGCGGTAAAAACTAGGACGGGACACCGGCAGGGTAATGTTCGCAGGTGCGGTACTTGTAAATATAATTATAATTTTTAAACTGTAGATATTTTGCTATTAGTTATAACCATTATATAAGTTTAACTGGGAATACCCAGCTATTGCAACGTGCTTGAGTGCTTCGTCATTGTACACTGTGGATGACTCGGAAGCAGGAAGGGTCTACCATATTCATCGATGGACAATTCAATAAAGTATAATATTATTAACAAGATAAAGTTGATAAAATTGTGCAGATAAATGAGATATATTTTGTCAACTGTGTACTGTAAAATGTATATTATTAGTTATACTATGAATCTGAGTCTTTAAAAGGTTGTCTAACTGTTCTCGAGACTGTATTTTAATCTTGAATTTCAAAATAAGGCGTAAGCCTCGATCATTAGTCATTACTGCGTGCATCTTGATCTACGATATATGCGATTGCGTGCATCTTGATATACGATCAGACGATCTGGAAAACCCTGATTTCATGTACCTAAGGGCTATAAAGCCGTGTTGCAGTTGCTAAACACGTAGGTCACCTTCGACGGACGTTGCTAAACACGCACGTATAATATACTATACCGTACCCCTGTTATCGTCGCGCGGCGCGCATTCTCATGCCATTCCCCTATTGAGTATTGTCTGACGTTGACAGACTTGCTAAACACGTATATCCCTGTGTGGAGCTCGCGCGGCGCGCTTCCCCAGGGAAGCGCGCGGCGCGTACACACACCTATGCGGGCTTAGGAATTGACAGACCCTCTCGAAAATCAGCGCGGCGCTGATTCTCATCGATTGGTGTCAGCGGGTCATACATCGTGCGACAATTGTCATAACCAGGGGCACCGCTTGCCGCGCCGCGCATTTGTCAGACGTTGTCTGACCCCTTCGGCGGGAGCGCGCGCGCCCGCCGAAGGCATTGCTAAACACGTATATCCCTGTGTGGCTCGCGCGGCACGTTTTCCCTAACCAGGGGCGTCGCCGCGCACTCCGTGCGCGAAACCAGGGCGCTGGTTAGGGCAATTTGGTGATAGTATAAACTATAAACAAGTGCCTACACTATGCAATGCAGCCTTTTACGTAGGCATAACACATGACACACTTGATCCAATTAATAAAATGCTTGAGAGACGTTCCGAGTCGGGGCGCGCGTTGCCCTAGGCCTATTTAGGCCTAACCAGGACCCTGGTTACGCGCACGGAGTGCGCGGCGCGGCAAGCGCGACGCCCCTGGTTAGGGGAAGGGCGCGCATCGCGCGGCGCGCGCAGGGGACCAGGCAACGTCTGGCAAGAATAGATGGATTTCACCCATCCCTAGCGCGCAACACTCGGAAATTTGGAGGGTCGCGGAGAAAAATGGCGCGCGGCGGAGGGTAGGGTAAAATCCTACTAGGCAAGAAATGCTGTACCCATAATTTTAAATCGTGATCAAATTCACTATATAAGACCTTTTAAAAAAGTTTATTTTTGAGCTTAAATGGACTTTATGAATAATAACTAATAAATGACCCAAATCACCCTGAAATATGACCGAAAACTGCTCTTTCCAAGCTGGCAGCATCGCAGAGAGTCCACTTGAATTAGATAATCATACAGCTTTGCACAGATTTTTATATGACTAGGAATTTCGGAATATTTTCAGACTGACCTTGCCATGCCCAGGGTTTTTTTGAACAAGTTAACTTCTAGAAATTTGCTTGCCAGTATAGTTTGATCAAACTAATAAAATGCAGCTCTCAGAATCTTGAATTGTGATCAATTTCACGTCATAAGGTCTCTTGAAAATGCCTATTTTTTGGCTCAAATCGACATTCTTAACTATAAATAAATAAGACCCTAATATATGACCAAAAATTGCTGTTTTCCAGTTGACAGCATTGCAGAGAGTCCACTTACATCAAATTATCGTACATCTTTGCACAGATTTTCCCCAAATTCCAATATTCAAACACTTTCAGATTTTTTTCAGGCTAAGCTTGTGATACACATGGGGACTTTTTACTAGTGAACCTCTGAAAATTGACTTGCCAGTACGGTTTGATCCATTCATGAAAATGCTGCTTTCAGAATTTTGAATCATGACCAATTTCCTCTTATTCATTTATGATTCTAATGATAGAAAATGTCAGCTATGAATTCTAATCTTTGACTAATCTTTGTTTGACTTTGTTTGACTTGGTTTGACTATTTATTTAAACAATATCTAATACAATGATGCTTAGCAGGTGATGAAGTATATGAATGCATTTTCTCTCAAAAGTATAATATCATATCTCTTCTGACTACTATAAACATTAATGGGTCAGCATAACTGTTCTCCAAATTTACTGCCATCATTCTTGTTTTAATCATCGCATGATTTGAGAAATGTTGCCAACATTTTCATCTGTGATTGATTTTGATGTTCAAACAAAACTTATCAGAGGAGCCCTAACTCCGTTAGCAAATCAAGTTTCTATTATGTCTTCATATCATAACAAGAAAAAGGGCATGAAATCAAAGAAGGTTCTTGCACATGCCAAACATGTCAATGACATATGTTATGAACTCATCAAATTTGCAAGGGAGGTTGCCAAAGAACATCCTGATGTTGAATATGAGCTCATTCAAGCTTGTAATAGAACAAGTGATGTTTGCAATGTAATGAAATCCAAAATTGAGGGTGATGATAAGCATGATGCCTCAGGGACAGTTATTGACATTGCAAAGCAACTCATAAACAATGTAGCTAGAATATTGATTGTAGCTGACTCTGCTGACTTACTTCTTATTGATAAAAGCATAAATGATGTTCGATGTTGTCTACGAAGTGTTGAACAGTGTGATGATATATTCACATTTGATGACATCTTTCAGAAGCTTTGTAATGCAATGGATATTTTGATGAAACAGATTGCAAACCGACAAATGGATTTAATTGATACCCATAAAAAAGAAGAATTTGCTCTAGTTCGTGCAATGTGGATGCGCTGCAAAGAAAGGCTATATACATCTTCACGTGTTGGGATTGTACATCCTGAACTAGAATCTGGTATCTGTAATAGAAACTTAGTTTTACAGGAGATAAATGAAGCCATAAAGAAGATTCAGCTTGTTATAAAAGGACGTTCAAGCTCTGATTCACAAAGCAAAGTAGGCATTCTTGCTTCTTGCTTTGAGGAATTTGAGATAAATGCAATATTTGCAAATAAAATGAATAGAGAGCAGCAGAGTTTATTGCAGAATAATCTTGAGATAATTATAAAAGAAGCAACTATAATTGCTGAGTCTGCTTCAACCCGTGAAGAAAGACAGCTAAACATTCACAGGTTATGTAAAGACTGTGACCGCCTCCTGAATATCCTTGTTCACTCCAATCCTGATGTAAGGAATGATAAGCAAATTGAAAAACTCTGTAAAGCTACTGGTGAATTGAAGCATTATTTGCAACTAGCTACTTTGGACCATATTGATGACTTTTACTTCTTGCCTCACATACCTTTCCAGGTTCTTTATAATATAACTGCTGATGGAGCCAAGAATAAAGACCAGCACAGAGAGAGTGAGCAAGATATGGCCCAACATGTCATGAACCTTGAAATTATTGCTAAAATGGCTTGCTCACTCTCAGTGGAGTCTTATCATAATAAAGTTGTCCGAATTGCTATCAACAATATCATAAATCTTTTTCGACAAGTAGTTTTTGCTACTAGGAGTTTGGCCAACCAATCAAAAAGTGAATTCATTGTCAAGAATATTGATGTTTACAGGAAAGCTTGGACAAAAGAATTGAACCTTTTAGTGGAAGCTGTAGATGAAATTTCACCTGTGAATGAATTCCTCTATATCAGTTTATGCCATGCCAAAGAAAATGTTGAGCAAATTATTATGATTTTAGATACAGGCTCTAAATATAAAAATGATGCAAATGGGAATGGTCAAAGTTGGGCAGACCTTGATCAGAATGTTGATGCATTAGTAAACAGAACATTCCGTGCCTTAAGTGTAGTTAAGGAAGAAAGACGTAAGGTTGTTGATGAGCGATTTTCAGCTACTGATCCAGTGATGAAAATATTGCATGGACTTATCAAATATACACTTTCAGATACTAAAAAACTTTGTAATGACATTGTAAGTAGTGGTAAAGACAAATCTGACGATCTCAAAAAGAATGTCAAAGATGTGATTTCACAGCTGAGTTTCCTTCAAATCGAGTTTTCCAAGGCTTCAACTCGGTGTGATGCATACATAGAATCTTTTAAACAAGAATGCCATTCTAGTGAACATGAGTTAAATAAACATGATGCATCAGTATTTAATCAAGACAAGCTATTACAATCATCTATGAGAATTTGTAGCATTTTGAAGTTGGTAGTCTCTGATATAGAACATGAAAACTGTTTGCAGAACTGGTCAACTATTATACAAAACCTTAAAAACCTTAATTCAGAAGTTATCCATCTTGACCATCTCATTAGAGAACACATAACAAGTTGTAGATCAACTGCACATAAGAGTGAATCTTTGACAAGATATTCAACAAAAATCATTGAATGTTCTAGGCATGCTATGAATGAATCTCTCAAAGATATGTCATTGTATGTGAGTTATGGAGATATATTTGTTGCCATTCTTTCATCATCAAAATCAATTGTCAGTTACTTGCCAGAGATTAATAAGAACTGCTCAGCTTCTAACAGTAAAAGGAAAAAAGTTTTCAAAAAATGAGTTTAATTTTAATTTATTGAATGATCTGTGATAATAATGCCAACAACATTTTTTACTATAATCGACTTGCATCATTTTTATAACTCTGAACTATTCGTTTGGGACTTAAAACTCACTTGGCTAGTTTGTAGTAATTGTTGCTATATATATTAAGTGCATATATCAGCTTTTATGTAAAAATATTTATAATTTCACTGTTATATTTAATGTAAATTCTTGCAATTCTGATCTGCAACCACTGTGATAAGTTTTTCAATAAGGGATCATTCACATATCATGTAACCAATTTTTGGCCGATTTTAAACTCCCCTTCCCTTGCCATCAAGTTTACAGTAGTTGTATTTATTACAATAAAATGTAACATTACCATTCAGAACCCCCTCCCCTTGGTGATTTCATAATATGTGAACAATCCCTAAGAAATAAGCTTGCATTCAACCATATCTTAGTCTGAATGAGTTAATAATCAATACACTGTATAAACATTATAATGCATCTTATAATACTGAAGACTAGCTCATTGAAAATTTACACTGAGTTAGGTTTTGAGTTGATACTGCATTGAAATGCATCATGACCTAGTAACCAGTTTCTGTTATTCTTTTATTATACATAGAAATAACTCTAAATGTATAGTATACAGGAAATTTAAGATGTGAATTCTATTTTGAAGTTAAGTATTCCATCAGATTTCAGAAATCTATAGGATAGGTAATCTGATTGCACATATTTTTGTATACTTTATAAGCTTACAAATTTGCAGTAAATGATGGATTTTATTGTTTCATCATTTGAGGATTTAACTTAACATTAACAAGTTTAAAATCCATATCATTACATTTTTGGTACCATGGTGGGTTAGAAATTGATGTTTTGAACTCAAAGCTTGATTACAATACAAAAATATTTAAGAAATCTCGTCTAACAAAAGATGGTAGCTTATACACAGTAACAAATGCAATATACTTGATTGAGGAAATCAGGATACATGTACTTCTGAATAGATAATTGATTCCTGCTCAGTTATTGGTGTTGGATGCCCCTTCCTGTTGAATATGATAGCAAGTCACCCCCACAGTGAGTTTCAATTATCACTGATGTCTGGGTATCTATATCTCCAAATTAATAAGTGCTATTTAAAGGTATTAAAGTAAGTATGATGATATATACAGCACTAAGCACTTTAAAACCTCTCATATCTAACTTGCAGTATGTTATCTACACTCTAATACTTTGCATTCCAGGTGGTTCAGATTGAACAACATAAAATATTGGCTATGGGATCCCGTTGTTATCAATGGTGAAGATTCCTCTGTTTACTATGCATTGATTTCAGAGATTAGGAAGGAAAACCTTCTGCAAGTTCAATGGTAAAATAATTTTATCTTGTTTCAAAACTTAAAATCTTTGCTTATAATGTTAAACCTAAAAGCTCAGTTCTAGTATTTCCTTTTAGATAAGATATGGCAATTGGCTTGTTTAAAAATCATAAGGTGTAATTATTACAATTAATTAAATCTAGCAATCTCAGTCACAATTATTATACATTTCAAATCTCCATCATAATTTCTACCAGGTTACTTGAGGTTTAATTTCCAGGTTTTATCTTCCCCAAGAAATGGTGATGAGTCGAACTGAGAAAGCAAGTCTCCATCAAAATGAAATATTCATAACTGAATGTAAAGATGAAATTGATGTTGAAACAGTGCAGATGAAAGCTGCAATCTTTCACACTAAAGGATTTGTATGTCTAGGAAATCAGATTTCTTGTGTAATATACATTAATTTATCTGGTAAATTTCGAAAAATGGTTTTCATGTCATTTTCAACCTGATAGGATGGTTTATTACAAATTGCTAACAAGCGTCCATATAATAATACATTGCTTACAAGCACACTGAAAGGGAATCCATAACTGGTAAATTTAAAGAAGATGGCGCACACACACTAAAACTTCTAAAACTTGCAGGCCCCTCCTAGAAACGTACCACAAGAATGGATGATTCTCAGAAGGAAGTATGACCCGTATAAGAACACCATTAAAGGCATCGACTTAGTCTCTGACAATCTTCATAGGATTGACAAATTGAATATTTCCCTTTGTGAACCTGACTATAAAAGCTCTGAGAAGAATGCCGGAAGAAAAAGCACTAATGTAAGTTGAGATGATAATTTCATTTAACTATTATGAAATTCTTTCGATTTTAAGTTTATAAGTTCTGCAAAACTGATACTATTATTATCATTAATAAATAGAATATTTTCTATTAACGATATCTTCATTATTGTCATTTAAAGATTTAAGAGGAGTTACTTACTTGCGTTACTTGCGTCTGTTTCGTAGAACTTCTACTGGGTCATCAAATGTGTCCGCGACTGCCCTAGCAGATTCGCCTCTGCTTTGTTCATGCACCAATCTAACAGCGAATTATTATTCACTGTTGTGTAGTCTCCCGTTGGCGGGTTGTCTGGGAATGTAAGCAAAAAATTTGTTAATTTTTGCTTAAACTGCTCCAGGTCTGCTATTTGTGGCAAGCTGCTAGGGAGGCAGTTCCATATCAAAATGAGTTAATAAATTATATAAATTCTTAACTACAGAGGTCAAGAAAAGCACCCAAGCATTCATTTGAGTCTGATTGTGATATGGGAAGTACAAAAACAGTTTCCTCGTCTGATGAAAGCCTCAGGAAACAACAAGTTGCAAATATTGACTCACGTGAGAAAAAGCTTTATTTCCTTCTTTATGTCCAATAAAGCAATAACTGTAGTCGGAAGAGATACAGCAATGTTTTCATTAAGGTGAAGTTATCGTTATAGTACCAAATGATGATAATAAGATTAAGATTAGATTCATCATTGGCAAACTTTGTCTATGCTCTATAGTCTATATTTCCTCTCATCAAAATTCTATTTCAACCTCGGTTGATCCCTCTCCCAAACGTCACGAAAGGAGTGAAAAATCCTACTTCTTCCTTTCTTCAGAAGACCTTCCATTCATCACTAAACAGGAAGAAACTCCTAAAAGAAAGAAATCTTCAAGAACCGGGGAAACTCTTAAACGGAACTCCAACTCCCGATCATCTGAAACAGGGAGTACTCAATCGAAAAAGGAAATCTCACCAGTCATAGTTTGTAAACGAAAGGAAATAAATGCGGATTCCAAAGATATCGTAAATAACCTTGAAGGCAGGAAAGGTAGATCCACCAAACTAACTTCTGAACTACAAATATTATCTCTGTCTCCCGGCACTGGTGAGTCATCAAAGAAACAGGCAGCTTCGATACAAAATGGATCAAAAACTCCTAAACAAACTCTTCCAAAAACTCCTAAACAAACTCTTCCAAAAACTCCTGCGCAAACTCCCTCTCAAACAACTCGTTCAGGCCGGACCATAAAACCTGTTGAAAACTTCCATAGCCTTCAGAGATCACTTGCACTTGAAGCCCTTATGAAATCTAATTTACTTGAAGATGAGAAACAAACTAAATCATCAAGTGAATCAGAATCAGAGGAGGATCCTGAAATTTCGTTGAAAGAGAACAAAAAACCTAAGCAGACTACTCCAGTTAGTAAAAGTAAGAAATCTGGTACTACAAACAAAAAGAAGAAAACATGGAGGGAGTCAAGCAGTTCAGAGTCAAGTGGTGAAGAGTTCACTGTAAAGAAAAAGAAAAGAGCCAATATAAGGACCCCTCTTAGAACACCTCTGGCACCTAAAAATCTAAAACCTACAGATGTTTCTACCCCCTGTGTTGTACCTCTTAGGTAGGTGCTATCTTTATTAGTCTTGATAGTTATTTACTGCTGTTATTTGATCAATGAGATGATGAATAAGATGGTGTGATGAATTTAATACCATTTCTAATGCATTTTACACGGCTCATAAAGTACCTCTGTCCTTACATGCTCAGGGATGTAAGTAGCAAGAAAGAAAGTAGTTACAGTGTAGCCCGAACCAGGCTACACGTATCGGCTGTACCTGAGTCTCTTCCATGCAGGTGATTTAAGACTAGGGAATAACCATTGCTTCATAGACTAATGGAAGCATACTATGGCAAAATGAAGTTGCTGACTTGAAACTTTATAAATTATTTTCAAAACCTCCCAATGTTCTTCACACGTTCATGTTAACTTCCTGACCCTCAGCGAATATGTTACTATGCTACACATTCCCCTTCAATTTCTAAGAATTTGGTGGGAGTTTACCTCATGAATATTGAATAAATCTCAAGGAGCATACACCATGATTCCGTGTATAGTGTATACTCTAGGAGGCAAGAAAACACACTGAATACCATGTGAAGAGGCTTGCCAGTTGGCAGTTACCACTCGCCGGCAACCTTAAATTGAAACATGATTTGGGTGATTTGTTTCGAGCGAGTTTACACCATGATAATATTCTTTCAGAGAAGAGCAGTTTGCAGACATATACTACTTCTTGGAGACTAAGCTGGAGGAGAAGTCGGGGGGCTGCATGTACATCAGTGGAGTTCCTGGCACAGGTACATCTGTTACTATGCCACATTCGCGCGAAAACTACCAAAATATCTACGAGAAACTCACATAATTCATGTACTTATTCCGTGTTTTCATCATACTGTAATGTCAATCCAAAAACTTAATACTTAAACATGGATAATAATATTGAGGTAGGTAGAATTCCAGTGCAAGGTAGCAGTCCTTGACCACCCCTCGGCAGTATTCCATAAACAGATTATATATGATCTTTAAAATATCTTAAAGTACCCTCCGACTGGCAGGCAAAACAGCGACTGTACGGGATGTTTTGACCCACATAAGTGACGGGGACTTTGATTACCAGATGATAGAGGTCAATGGAATGAAGCTGAGCGACCCAAAGCAGCTCTACTCCCTCATCTACAGGGTAGGAGCTGATGTTGGAATACAGATATCGTGGCCTTCACAATCGACATTATCATCCACACTCTATCTTTAATACCTTACTACATTAATAATTAATAATTGTACTTTGTATATGGAAGAAAGTGACGTTATTACAGACTTATATTGTCATCATGATAAATTGATGTGCCATTTGATAGAAGAAATAAATATGGCTTCGGAAATCCATCTTGATGGGGTGTGACCTTGAATGCTGATAGAGATATTTGTGATTTTGCGCGGTAAATACTTATTAAATACACAAATACTCTCTTATCTACAGGCATCTAGAAGGTAAGAAAGTTACTCCTGACCATGGTAACTTGCTGCTCAGTGAGTACTTCGGGAGGAACGAGAAGAAATCCATTGTACTTGTCGTTGACGAGGTGATCTTTTGTGATTCTTACATAATTTAGAGTATACAGTAATCATAATACAAATTATCTTAATTGCCAATTCTGGTTGAATCAACCATAATTGTTAAACTTGATTTCATTCCTTGGTCGTCTAGATGCAGCACGCTGTAAAGATGATTTCAATGATACACGCCCTAATAAACCAAATCTAATAGATTAGATAAAATCAAAGTTATTGACGTATTGACTAATTGACTCATTCGATCATCAATTTATTGTCTTGATCACTTGAATCACAGCTTGATTTGCTTTGGACTCGCAAGCAGCACGTCATGTACAACTTGTTTGATTGGCCCAACCGACCCAACAGTAAACTGGTAGTGATTGCCATTGCCAATACCATGGACCTCCCAGAGCGAATGTTAATGAACAAAGTGGCTAGCAGACTGGTGAGGATTATAGTATTTGCTTGGAACTTTACTTGTAATTATGGTTACATTCTTGCGTATTGCTCGAATTATACTTACAAACATAATATTCAGTTCATAGAAAATGTTTACTGTGGTGTACCTGTATCGAATGTAAATTTAAAGCTACTTCCCTCTCTCTCTCAGGGTTTGACCAGGATGACATTCCAACCCTACTCACACAAACAACTGCTTGAGATTATCAACTCCAGACTAGGCGGTACCGCAGCTTTCGCCCCTGAAGCCTGCATGCTTGCTGCGAGAAAGGTACGAGTTAGCAGAGAAACAGAAATTTCAAGGGGAATGTTAACTATTTTCCTAGCTTAACTAGGTTAAAACTTCTCTCTTCTGTCTACCCCTCTTCTCCCTACTCCTCTTGTCTTTGCCCCTCTGCTCTCTACCCCTCTCCCCTCTACCCCTCTTCTCTCTACCCCTCTGCTCCCTACCCCTCTTCTCTCTACCCCTCTGCTCCCTACCCCTCTTCTCTCTACCCCTCTGCTCTCTACCCCTCTGCTCTCTACCCCTCTGCTCTCTACCCCTCTTCTCTCTCCCCTCTTCTCACTGCCCCTCTGCTCTCTACCCCTCTGCTCTCTACCCCTCTTCTCTCTCCCCTCTTCTCACTGCCCCTCTGCTCCCTACTCCTCCTTGATCAGCCCATCTGCTCTCTACCCCTCTTCTCTCTACCCCTCTTCTCTCTACCCCTCTTCTCTCTACCCCTCTGCTCTCTACCCCTCTCCCCTCTACCCCTCTTCTCTCTACCCCTCTGCTCCCTACCCCTCTTCTCTCTACCCCTCTGCTCTCTACCCCTCTGCTCTCTACCCCTCTGCTCTCTACCCCTCTTCTCTCTCCCCTCTTCTCACTGCCCCTCTGCTCCCTACTCCTCCTTGATCAGCCCCTCTTCTCTCTGCCCCTCTTCTCCCTACCCCTTTCCTCATTGCCCCTCTGCTCTGTGCCTCTCTCTACCCTCTGCTCTCTACTCCTTTCCTGTCTCCCCTCTTCTCTCTACCCCTCTTCTCTCTACCCCTCTTCTCTCTACCCCTCTCCTCTCTACCCCTCTTCTCTCTACCCCTCTTCTCTCTACCCCTCTTCTCTCTACCCCTCTTCTCTCTACCCCTCTTCTCTCTACCCCTCTTCTCTCTACCCTCTTCTCTCTGCCCTCTTCTCTCTACCCTCTTCTCTCTACCCCTCTTCTCTCTACCCCTCTTCTCTCTACCCTCTTCTCTCTACCCCTCTTCTCTCTGCCCTCTTCTCTCTACCCCTCTTCTCTCTGCCCTCTTCTCTCTACCCCTCTTCTCTCTGCCTCTTCTCTCTACCCCTCTTCTCTCTACCCCTCTTCTCTCTGCCCCTCTTCTCTCTACCCCTCTCCTCTCTACCCCTCTTCACTCTACCCCTCTGCTCCTCTTCTCTGCTCCCTACCCCTCTTTGATCAGGTGGCGGCTGCGTCAGGGGATGCACGGCGAGCACTAGATATCTGCAGACACGCTATAGACATAGCGGAGCAGGAAGACGCCGGAACAGTCACCAGTCTGCATATCCAGAGGGCCATTACCAACATGTATCAGAGTGCCAAGACTAAAGCTATCATGTGGGTTCAACGAATGTTTATACTCTGGACAAGTTGCTTTATTAAAATTTCACGATAAATGAAGGTGTTTTGTTATGGACATCGCACTCGGCCCAATTCACCTGCCCCATGCATACTCCGAGCAAATCTTATTATCCTGTTACTGTGTACACTGTACAGTGTACAGGTTACAGAGTTGTTGCTTGTAACCTTACTCTGTAACCTGTAACCTGTACAGGTTACAGAGTTGTAACCATACTCAGTAACCTGTACAACTTACAGAGTTGTAACCATACTCAGTGACCTAGGTACCTATTTCAGTAACTGTACGTTGTACCAGAAGATATTCTTGAAGTCCGTGCTGGGTGTCTTTAGGAGAAAAGGAGTGGAAGAGGCGGTTTTCAAAGAGGTCTACGAGGTCTTCTGTAGCTTGTGTCAGTTCCAAGGTAATAACGTCGACACTTGATATATCTGTACATTACTCTATCGCTCTTGCTAACACTGGTATTTGGTACAGAGATGATTATTATGTATATCGGTTACTCGATTCGGGTTAATACCCATCGTGATTGAATGAAAAATTGTGCTTCTTCGAAAGTTCGAAGAAAATTTCGTTGTTTCAATGAATGATAATGAATGTAGATTGTAGGTATAACTGTTATCAGTTATCCCTACTACCCCAGTGTACATATTCAGGTATATTTTGTCCGCCCTGCGGGGCCATGTTACACCTCTGTATGGAGCTGGGCAGCTGCAGGATCCTGTTGGTGGAGCAAGGTCCACCTACCCTCCACACCCACATCAGACTCAACTGTGCGCAGGACGATGTGGTATTTGCCCTCAAAGAGGGCTCCTCCTAGGGAGCTAGTGGTTCCACTCGTGTGGAATAAAGGATGTAATCAAGGGGTAGATTTGATGGTTGTGTGGTTCAAGGATCAGTGTCAATATAGCAATAATTCCCAATAACCAGTGCCTTCATCAGAACAACCTTTTGTGGTTTTTACTAACTGTAACCGACTGTAATTTGGATTTTTGACAAGTTTTTAAATTAAGATTTTTCAGTTTTCGAGTGAGTTGTCACTTTTCCGACTGCTTGTTTGTGAGCTTCTCTATAAAGCTCTGATTCTTTTTTATGTCACACGAGATGAATGCCGGTTCAATGCCTAAACATTTTAATCCTTTTTATTGCACTTTTTAAACCATTGAATTAAAATCTAATTTAACTCGTTAACATGTTCAATGACACAAAATGCTTATATTACTTTACAATATGATCCAGTAAATGATAAAATTTATTAACTATTTGTACCTTGCGAAATTGCCCCCTATTTTGTGTTTGGGCATAATATTTATGAATTATTTGTTATTTGATGTTTGACTGTTGCGATTTTTCATAATGAAACTGATGAACTGAAATACCATACCACAGTCAATAAATAAATAACCAAATTGACTGTCAATAATGTCAATGGTTAACTGATTAATTTAGATACCTAGATCTTTAGAAAAATAGAAAAATCACTGTTGCGTGTACCCAATCAAATTTGAGATAGAATGGACACCCTAGCACAGTACGGTAGTAGTAGTGACAGTGAGCCAGAAACCCCCACTTCGTACGGTGCCATTGCCAGTTTCAAGAACAAGTTCAGATCTCTCAATGCTACCCCCGCAGTTGTGGAGAGGGATGAGATAACTTACTTGTGACACAAGCAGCAAAGATTTCGAGCCTTCGCGTCATTTGCTTGAATTTGCAATTTCAGGCCTTTTGTCATAACTTGATATTGCCATCAGTGCTTCACTATGACACCACTCCACTCTGCCACCATTTGACATTGACACCAATTTATCGAGTGCCACCTCTTACTCGCTCCTCTCTGCGACAGTAACTAGCTTCTACCGCCAGATAAAGCCGTACGACTACGTAGCAGCGGATGCTAAGATCCTGCCGTACAACGCCACTGCAGATCAGATGTACGCACCTCAGCTTGGCCCAGAGAACCCCTTCAAGACACAGCAAGCAAAGGCTCCAAAGAACATGTTCTGTGGATTCGTGGAGAATACCGGGGTAGGTTTACCGTACGTTTACCATGGTAAACTTTAAATGGTAAACTAATGGTCAACTAATGGTGAACTTATGGTAAACTTTTGTGTAAAATTATGGTTATGGCGTATATTAGTGGATTGCAACATTCATACAGAAGGTGCAGTGCGAACTCTGTATTGTATTGGTATTGCTTTGATTCGGTAGTTAGGTGTTCGAATGAAGGGAGAAAATCTCCTCTTTACGCTTTTACGGACAGGCTCCTTCTTAAAAGTTAAATTGAAAACCTGTAATTTTCATACGTTGAGAGTTGGTTAACAGTACTCAATGCATGTAACATTTCCCTACCCCAGGTATCAGATTTCCAGTTCGACGCGCAGCGTAAGACATTCCACACTGAGGGTTACGCAGAGGACCCCACGGCCTACTCCTCGACTGTGGGAACAAAGTACGTGGGTAGGGTGGAGGCAGCAGAGGAGGCTGAGGGCAGGACGGTGTTCGAGGATAACAAACACAAGGTTAAGAAGAGGAAGAAGGAACACTTCGGGGACCCTAGTGACCCGGAGGGCTACAAAGGTGAGAGCTGATGTGTTTCGTAGTGGCACACTATACTGTACGTCTTGATGTTGAAAATTAGTTGACAGTTACCGTTCAGAATACTTTATGTTTACTTTAAAATTTCCTTATTATGCAAAGGAATGTAGAGAAACTATTCTTAAACCCTTCGATCCTGTCACACTAACACAATAACCCTCAGGACCGTGGGCTGGCTACGTGGACGAGGTAAAGTCGAGTGGGCCCACCGAGGAGGAACGAGCTACTCTGGACGAGTGGGCTGCGAGGAAAGAACCCAAAGCTAACGCTAAACCTGACGAAAACGAGAAAACGATCCTCCACATCGAAGACACACACGATTACCAAGGCAGGTCGTTCCTGGTGGCGCCCAAAGACCACGAGGTTAACCTGTACAGTCCTGATCCCCCTGCCAAGTGCTTCCTGCCTAAGAAGCTGCTTCACACGTGGGATGCGCACAATAAGGGCGTGGCTAAGATCATCACCTTCCCCAAGACCGGACACCTCATGTTGTCGTGTGGCATGGACTCCAAGATAAAGTTGTGGGAGCTGTACGGCAAGCGGCGCTGTATTAGGACCTACGCGGGACACGCTAAAGCTGTCCGGGATATCGTGTTTAATAACGATGGTACTAAGTTCCTCTCAGCGTCCTACGACCGGATGATCAAGTTATGGGACACGGAGACAGGAGCCTGTCTCTCTCGCTTCACTACTAAGAAGATTCCCTACTGCGTCCAGTTCCACCCAGACGATGACAAGCAGCACATGTTTGTTTCCGGTATGTCGGATAAGAAGATAGTGGGATGGGATATTAATAGTGGGGAGATAACTCAGGAGTATGACAGACATCTCGGCGCTGTTAACACGATAACGTTCATTGAACGGAACATCAGTTTCGTGTCTACTTCAGATGATAAGAGTCTGCGGGTGTGGGATTGGGATATCCCGGTCGATAGGAAGCACATTGCAGATCCCTCCATGCATGCCATCCCGTCATGCTCACTCAGCGCCACCGGCAAGTGGCTGGCCTGTCAGAGCATGGATAACAAAATCACGATATTTGCTACCCAGAAACTGCGACTAAACCGGAAGAAGGAGTTCAAAGGACACATGGTGGCAGGGTACGCATGCCAGTGTAACTTCTCTCCTGATAGCTCCTACCTGATATCGGGAGATGCGGATGGAAGGTGCTTCATTTGGGACTGGAAGACCACCAAGGTGTACAAGCGGTTTAAAGCTCACGATGGCGTGTGTATTGGGTGCGTTTGGTTGCCTCATGAGACATCCAAAGTTATTACCTGTGGGTGGGATGGGAAGATAAAACTATGGGATTAGAAGGTGTGGAGATGGCTTATAATATGGTGCTGCTGTCTGTTTTTCAGAGATATGGACGTAGACTTTTTAATCAATGATTTGAATTAAACCGTGCATAAAACGATCACAATCATTTATCTGCTGCAATTGGCTGCAGATATACATGTAACTCGCCATTTGACAATGATGCAAACTATAATCTGAATTCTAAGGATTGTTTTATGAGCTGAAATGTGTCGTTACATTTGACAACCAAACAGCGTTTGAATTAGCCGTTGTTCATTTTAAGATTGAAGTTGAGTCGAAACTCACATTTAATACATATCATCAGAACAAGGACGTCTGATAATATAAGCTCTTATCGCACTAAACTATGTGAACTTATTAAATGCATTTGTTTTAAATTGCCTGTTTTTTTTCGTGTAATATAACCTTTTTATTATTTCTGGCTGATGGTAGCTAGTACTGCATTCACTTGACATCAAAACTGCTATGAAGTCTTCATTTCAAATCCCAAGGCACATATTTTCCAATCTCATTCAACTCACGCCTTTATTCTACAATAGGATGCTGATAAGATGATAGGAATTGCTGCAGATGTTAGCATAGATGAAGCGAAGCTTATCATCCGAAGACTGCAGCTAGATGCCTACTTCTGTCTTGTCAATGCCTTCAGGGCCTCTGGATACCTCACAAAAACCAAGCAACGAATCCTCCAAGATCTTTCTCTCTACTTTCAATTATTAGAATTTAATTGCTTTTTCGATTTCATGTCATGATCAGGAATTGATGTTTCTCATTCTCAAAACTTTGTTTCTTCAGGATTCATCATTCAAAGAAAAAGGTCATTTGATGTGTTATTTCCTTTCCAATTATCTACTGAAAGGCATCAAGCTGAGATCAGACGAGCTGTGAACGATGAAGAACTAACTGCTCTTGCTGATTTGGTAACAAAAGACCTGTTCTGTTAATGGAATTTGCCAATATTGCGCGCGGTACCACTTTAAAATGTTTGGTTTATACGTGTCGCGCGACGCAAATACTGTGATGAAAGCCAATTGGAAATCATTGCGAAAACGTACGAACTTGCGAACATCTCTCGCGCTTTGTATACACAGAAATATTTTCGCTGCAATTTTAAAACTGCAAACGTAAACAAGTGCATATCGAATACCGCAATAAAGGATCGATTCATGTGTCTTATTGACACGTTTTCTTTATTTCATGATGTCACATTTGAACTTGGGCCTCGGTTGGTTTTATTTGTGTAAGGGTCTATTCATATCGGGCGCATCAATGAAATTGAAAAAGTAACAGATTCCGCGGTTTGGTGACAAAATCTGCTGCAGTTCTTTGAAAAAACCGCTCGATCGAGATCTGTGACATAACCCGCCGCAGTTCTGTGATAGAGCGCACCGCAGTTATGTTACTCAACAATCCGAAGTTCTATGACAGATACCACCGCAGTTCTTTTACAGGATTCCTTGCAGAACCCGCTGCTGTTTTGTGGCACATCGCACAGCCCGCCGAAGTTATGTTCTTATCAATAACATTGCTGTGAAATCCCGCAGGGTAACTAAAGACGACTCATCCTACGAGTGGATATGCGAGGGAAGACACCCCATTCCCATGCATAACGAGGACACCAGCTACAAGCTACCACGACATGTTAAACTGCGCAAGGAACCAGTTAAAACGGAGAATCTCTGCTCTCAAGCACGCCGGTAAGTTTAAATTATACGAATTCACTTATTCAGGAATTTAAATAGCTTCTGTTATAGAGCTCAATTGGTGGCGTCATCGTACATCACAATTCATGAAATCGGTCAAAAATTGATTATGTAATATGTGAATGATCCCTCATCACTAAGTTTTTTCAAATGGTTCGGTTGCGGTTTCAGCTAGCTAAAATGTAACTGTTCGTTTCCTGAGCATCTTGTCAGGCATCTATTAATCCTTCGAATGGGTCCGGCTCTCCGTTTCTCTCGATCTTAACAAAGTTGGTAAATTGAGTAATTTCCATGTTATCTTCGGGAGAGGTTGCGGAAACCCTTTCAGGATTATCTGTGGTGAACGGTGTAATTCTAGTCGTAGGATGATACGTTGTCAACTTCCTTTCACTCAGGATTCTCATATCTTTCCTCGCTAGATCCCTCGAACTGCGCATTGGGTCTGAAATTCGAAACCTTGTTAACATGAATCATACCAATGTGACGTTTTTTTCAATCCATTTAATCATTGCGGGTGTTTATTCATTGCAAGGCAGAAAGGTTATAATAACTTATACTTACTTTCTGATGAATTGTTGGCGATTAGTGCTAAGAGTGCTAATACCAGCAATCCAATCAAATAAGTTATTATCTTTCTTTTATCCCTCAGTCTCATATTGCCGCTTGCTCCTTGGTTGCTCTGTGTTATCATCCAAAGCAAGGTTCAAGCTTTGAGCTGGCGATTTAATGACGTCTCACTAGATATCATAAGCATGAAATCTGAAAACAAACAAAAAACCTTACAGCTGGAAAGATTTTCAGGATTATAAGACAAAAAGTAATCAGAATAAGTATACAAAAATACAAAAGTGCGATACAGGCTCAAATCTTTTCGCATGCTATTCAATAAGAATGCCAAGCAGTGTACATACGTGATCGCAAGCACAACGACATCAAAGACCGCTGCCAGTAATGAATCACGGCATAAATCAACTTATTTGTCATCATGACAATATTGTCATACCTCAAAATTTCTTGTTGGTTGGTGCTGTATAATACACAATTAATGAGTATAATCTATTTTCAAATAATAAGCATACGTCATGAGTAATATTCCATTATTCCAAACTCCCCCCTCAGGACATATTGGAGTCCACTGACCTGGAAAGGGTCGCTGAAGAACTGGGAGATTCTCTGCTCATGTACCTTCCTCTTGAGGACAAGCATCCATCATACTCTGAAGAAATCCCTCTCATCCCTTCTCTACCCAGCCTCATCCCTATACGTGTTGGTAAGTTTTATGATATCTCATCCCCTCCCTGCCCGGCCTTTTCCCTATACGTGTTCTTAAGTGTAAAATAATATGTTATCTCATCCCTTCACAACCGAGCGAAATCCCTTATTGGACAGTTTAAGGTGACGTATCAGAGGTGTCGCCACCTCTGAGATCGATGCCTGAAATTTCCCCAAAACCGCCATTTGTACGTGCGTGATACTGACTCAACAGTATATTCAAGTACGTATATGGAGCCGTGCGATCGGAAATTTCAGAATGAATCACATTTCCCGGAGTGGCGACACCTCTGTAACAGTCTATCCGTTCCATACCCATAAGCCCACTCTCATTATCATGGGCGAGCAAAAAAAGACAGTCCCACGCACCCTATAGTAAATACGTAACATTCAGACCATAGATTTATACACGTTTTTGAAGGATATAAATACATTTGAAGTATATAAATACATTCAATCGGAATTCAGAAATCACTTCATCATAACAAACCATTATTCTGTCAGAAAAGGTTCTTCTTCATAGTTCATTCTATCTTCCAATTGCAAGCATACCGCATTCAATCAAATTTCATTCATAAGTTCATATAATCGCCATAATATTATATCATGGCGATTTTATGCGAATTGCTACTCGTTATCAATACCGCGCGAATATCTTATCATGAATCTTGATAACAGCAACGTTGGGTTTGGCTTCTGCATCCTGTTGTCCAAAGTAGTTCACACGCGCATCACATTTTTATCCCCAAAGTACTGACTTAGAAACTGTCATTATCGTCTCTCCTAAAGATTTCTAATGGAATCCGGGGAGCGTAGTCAGAGTTTTGTTCTTGCTGAGAGTTGGGTGGCTGGGAGACCGTTTCAGGTACCCGTCAGAGTAGGAAATAGGTTCTAGATTGGTGTACATCTGTCCTTTGGTTCGTCGCCTCGTGAATGATTGCCCGTGCTGGATAGGGATAAAGTGGTGAAATCGGGTGTTATTTGTCAAAATAGAAATGTGATATTTGGTCGACATTTAAGTAAACCATTTGAATCTTAACTGACAAGTCGATTCTTTCTACCTTAGGGATTTGCGGCATATAATCGTAGCTGTTGGAAGGAGGCAGAATGAACTTGTCCCTCCTGAGTTCTGTTACTATGGATGTTACTTGGTATGCCTTCTTTATCAGCGGGTTCGTTTCCATGTCTTGTGCTTCCTAGAAGATATATTGGAGCAATCATTACACGGAGTCTTGCCTCCACCATTACATGAATTGTAAACTTCAAGTCTCAGATCTCTAATCCTTTAAGTTTCTGGTCACTTCTAACTTTCTAAATTTTTGGGTCACGTGGCCAAACCAGCACTATTCAAATTTCTCTAGTTTATACCTGTAGCAGAGCGAGGAGGGTCTGGGTGGTGTCCGGGGGAGTGGCATCCTCTTCCCCCGCGGAGTTCACGTTGTTAGTGCTCTGCTCTGCACACTGCTTCAGCAGGTCCGATATTGCGTCCGAGGACAGCATGCTCGATAGGGCGGCACTGGGGATCAAGGAATGAAACTAAATAACACCATCTCATTGTGAGAACTGTGCAAATGCCCTCGCTCAGCTCGGGAGTCATCAGCACAGCTCTCGCAGTGAGAAGATTTGTTATTTAAATCGTAAAGTCAGATGACTGATCTTTAAATCTTTTATTTTCATTGCCAATAACCCTTACTTGAATCGTTTCAAATAATGTTAAATTGCTGAAGATTTACCTGTCCTGTGCGTCAATTTTGATTTCCCTATGATCCACTTACTTGGTCGAAGGGTTCAAGGTTTTTGCGAAGATGCTTGTATCTGACTGGAAGCCGCTATCTGGAGAAATAGCCGAAGGATTTGTTTTTTCGCCCGATCTTCTTCTCTTCCCCTCTTGCTGATCATATCATTTGTAATTTATTCGAACACAAGGAAATATATTGTTTAAGCAGTGCTTTATACCTAGGTCCACTCTTTCAAATCATAAGAAAGTAGAAAGCCCACCTTTGATGATTGCCTGGACACGTTCCTTGACCCTGACTTCTTGACTGCTGTCTGCTGTTCCTCCTCCTCTATCTCCTCGTATTCCGGTTCCGGGTTAACCACCCTGGTCTTGTTCCTCATGATCTGCTCCACCTTACTCTGCCACAGCCTAGTGGAGCGGGAGGTGGGTCGGGGTTGGGAACTCTTAGTGGCTGACTCTGCTGCTGCTGCCTTGTTGGAACTTCTCCTTCTGGTGTTGTTTCCTGGAGATTGCAGGTTTATATTGAGTGGAAAAGCTGTTTTTCAAGACATGACACCAATTGGAGACGTTCGATAACCAGGTTTTGATCAGAAATATTAGCAGCTCACATCGTAAGCTTTTACTAAATCGTAGGTCGAGAGATCAGGTTAGAGAATGTGATGTGCGTATGGGCAAAGATTCGTATGCCACTTTGTCCCGGCGCTGGCCGTATACAGTTATGCAGGATTTACGCAGGTTGTACCACGGTCTACTGCATTAGTCCAGCACTAGGTTCATGTGACATACCGATCTATGCCCGATATGATAATGTCACTCTCAATCCCTCACCTCTTCCCTTCTTCTTGTCCTCTCCCTCCTCCTCCGCCACCGGGTTATCCACCGCCAGCTTCAGCTGTGATATCAACTCCTGGAGGTTCTCCTGTTTGATCAGGCTCTTGTCGAACAAACTCCGGACGGCGTTGTACGGCGCGCTGCTCGGTCGCGAAGCCGCCGTTTCGGTTTTGGCGGCGTGTTTTCCGCCGCCGTGGTGGTACTTCCACCTTTCTTCCAGCTGCTCGTGTATTTTAGTGCGCCGTGAGGTGGTGGAACGGGGGATGATGGTTTCTGCCAGCTTGTCTATCAGTTCTGAGGGGAATTCGGGTGATGACGTTACAAACTAAGGAGTAAGGAGTGACCAGGTTTTCTTAGTTATAATATCAACACAATGATGATTAAAAGTAAAGAATAAAAATGAGGTTTTTTGCTCATCTCACCTTTGCTCGAGAGATCCACTCCAATGCCCTTGGGACCAGGGCCCTCGTAGAAGTGGTAAGAGTCCGGTATTCGGGCGGTGTGTCCCCCGATGTTCCGGTCGACGGTCGTCTGCCACGCCCACTTCTTCTGCGCCACCTTCCACTTCTCCATCTTCTCTCTGCGGAGAAGGAGGTTACATGCCGTTTCACACTTTTTTGAGCTAGTGTGGACCAACCCCCCCCCCCAAGGAGAGGGGCGCGTAGCTCCATGGGAATAACTGGAAAAGGGAATGTCAATGAATAAGCAGATAATATTTTGTCGAAAACGGGTTACAGCTTTCGTTATTTTATAGGGTTGGAAGGAACTGAAAAGAAGTTATTATGAAAGAGTTAAAAAAAGCTCATGTCCATTTTTCCGATGCACCCAGCACCTTATTACTTAGATGAATCTTAGATGTCCCCTTACTTACATAATGTCCTCTAATGTACCTAATATACCTTATAGTTATGTCCTTTAATGTCCTCTAATGTCCCCAATGTTCAAATTGATGTGAAATCTCACCATCTACAGCCCACACAAAGCGTCCTCCTGCCCTTTGGAGCGTGACAGTACGACCAGCAAATGTAAAACCAAGACATTATCAAATATACGTACACATCATTATCGAAGAGTGCTAACACAGTTTCATACAGTGAATCCCACAAAGTGTCCGGGTCACGATCCTCATTATCCTCATCCTCCTCCTCGTCAGGATCGTCAGCAGGTGGTGTCTTCATGTATTAAACGCGGGAAAAGGAGGGCTTATAACCGCCTAATTCTCGTGAGGAGACCGAACACGTACACTCCGTAACACGTACAGAAACCCACTCACACACATACGGTATATGTGTTCCAAGGAGAGGTGGTACACTAAACGCTGCCTGGTAACGAGCTACCGTGCGGCGGGGTGGTATTTAATACACTCCTGAGTCGAGACTCACTCACTGGCATCCGCCGTGAGCCCTCACGCGGTATATATATATCCAGTAATACGCCGCGTGATTGTTAACGAAGGTTGCCCCAGAGAGAGAGATGTTGTCAGAGAGAGAAAGAGGTTGCCAGTGTGAGTAATGCCGTATCGCTTGCGGAGTGTTCATCAAACCACTTACTTCACCCTCCCCTGGACTTGATGTTAGATATTGCATGCTACTATATACTGCCAAACTCGGGGTATAGTCCGGTGGTAGTGATGTCAGGGTTATGCCGGGAAATGGCGAACTGGTGACGTAGAAACTGCCGGTTTTTCGTGAACAGCTAATGCTACTTAAGTGATTGTTGAGGTTAGGTAACACGTGTGTACATGGACTCTGAGCCTCACGGTGTCTCTCAGGTTATGAAATGGATCATGGGGTAGGTATTAACTGTCATTATGATATGCTATGAGTCATATTATGTGACGAGTTTTTTGTATTAAGTCATAAGCGATGGCAATGATAGGTATATAAATTGTAACGTAGCGCTGAAATACTTCTAAAGTGGTTTCTTATAACGGAATGTTTTCCTGACTATAGATTTCGGAGTGACATTCTCAACCGTAACTCAAGCCATAACTATAAGTGGATGATGGATTCGAACTCCAACAAGTCACTTAGAACCTGGATGAATTTTACCAAGCATTGAATTTAGTTACTCAGCTAAATTCTATTTCCACGATAGACTTCCCAGACTTAAATACCTAATAAATTAATACCTTTTCGCTTTGAGGGCTGTGCTGAAACTTGCTGAACCGTGCGAGACATTTTGTACAGCGTTCAAAGTGAGATATTGATTATTATGGTTTAACATTATGGCGGAACTAAGGAACCGAGAAATTTGGTTTAAATCAGATATAACACCCAGAAAGTATTCAGAATTCATAAAAAGAATTTACCTTACGATAAGAGGTAGTCTAGTCATTGGATACGGGTACCTTCAAGAACCATATGCTATCTATCTAGGATCTAATCGGATCCCAAGAGTCCTCCAAACCTACAAGCTTAGAGAAATATGTATGCATATGCAGCTGAGTGAATAGAATAATATGCAAAAATGAACATATTATGCGATAGAGGAGTTAGAAGCATTATTCGTTCATTATGAGCCTAAAACCTACAATAGTTAATCTTTGAAACTACTGCTGTCATGGCCAATCTTCACATCAAGGTAATCCACGTTTTTCAATCAGGACCATAAAATGAAAACATAACTTCGGCTTGAACCACAATTTACAAGCCAATGTGAAGTCTGTGAGTACTTTCCCGCAAATAGTACCATTATTAACCTCCCGTGGATTAAATTCGAGTGTGATAATTATCGACTTATCACACTCCCCTTCGTCAGGTATTCGCTCAATAACCCTCCCTCAGGCGAGGAGATCGGTAAGATGATAGCGGAGCAGTGTAAAACGCTGAAGGACCAGACAGGCCATGTCCAGCTTCCACTAGACCTCGCTAAGTTGACGAAGGAGAGGTTGGAGAAGAAAGCAAAGCAAAGACAGAGACGAGCTAATTCTGCCGTCCCGGAAGGTGTGTACGCTCACTTAGTTGAAAGATTCTCTTACTCTAGACTTCATCTGTTTTTTGTGAAACGTCAGTCAGAGTTCAGGCCTTAAGTTTAGGGCAAAAGTCCAAAAACCGAAGATAAAATTAATACTCACCGTGCGATGCGCTGAATGGTTGTCGGTGGATAATTCGAAAGACGTGCAAATGATTTTATGGCTTGCGATTTATTAAAGAAATAGCAAGATAAAGCTAACAAAATTACCGGTATCGTACTCAAAGAGAGTGGTTATTAATGAAATTAACGTGAACACCTTAAAACTAACAAAATTAATGATAACACAGATTTTGTATAATTTATCATGCAATTTTTGAACATCTTATGCAGCATTCCTTAGGTGGTCTGGTTACGTAATATAAATCATATATTTCTCAAAAAATATTATGCTGTATGATCCACCGTCTTGTCTAACTCAGCTAATGTGAGAAAAGTTTAATCCGTGGATCCAATCCACCGTTCTAGGATAATAGGCGCCTGACACGAATGACGTCATCATCATGGTATAGAGTGGAGAACTAATGACACCGAACCGAACGTTGAGTTCGTACTCGGCATACAAGTAGTACTAGTTATTTTAGCGTGTAACAGCGAAGTCCTGAACGGCCAAAGGGCAAAGAATCAAAGTTTATAATTTGTGTTCGGCTTTGATGCTGGTAATATATTAAAAACAAATATCGTAATAAGAATTTGAAAGAATCGTTAAAAATAAAGTCTTAACTTAAGATACAAGAAGTAGAAGACGCAGAAGACAAGACAATGGATAAGACACAGGATAAGGCAAAGGCTTAGACAAACAATTTAAGTAGATAACTTTGAAGATTAAGGCAGCTTGAATGGAATTACAATCTTATACTTACGTAAGGAAGAAACCGTTGTAATAGTTAAGAATCTTTTCCATGGTTGTGCCGATGCTCGCTACTTTTTGTAATTGGATCAACCTTCCTGATCTTGATACCTAATATATAACAATTTATCGTATGTGGAAAGTTTCTGGTAAAAACTAATTTAGATAGTTAGTCAGGGATGCACTGTCGCGACAATTATACGAAATTATATGGAGTTGAAAATGGAATTCGATACTGGCGATTTTAATATTAATCGGGATATTCATAATTTTCACTAGTTATCAGCCTAACATCGCAGCAATCGCAATATTCAAATAAACTGCCAACCGTTTTTAATCCTGATAAAATAGAATATGGTCATATATAATCTAAAGAAGAAATTTGTGCACTGTAGGAGCAAAAGGAACGCGACAATCCGGCTTAACGACTTTGGAAAGCTCTTAGGTCTTTGTCAATGGAAAGACATCGTTAATTATAGTGCATTCGGTTTTTTCAATGTAAAAACAAGGTTACTGTTAAAACATCTGAACATTAACGCATAAGATGAAACAGAAAATTTCTGTTTGAAACTATTTCAAGAATAACTGAATAACACCGAAATCATGTTATGATTTCATAAAGTTTAAATCTTGCTTGATAACAGCACTAGATATGCATTACTGAGCGATGTTTTCAAAAATAACAACTCCATTATTCGTATACACTTCATGATGATACTTGGTGGTCTGAAACAACTTAATTACCTGACACGAGATTTACCGACTTTTATAGCAGCAGACTGAATGTCATGTTTGTGTAAACAGCGAGATTGTTATGAACGGATCTGATTCGTGATAAACGATTCGAAAAATCGACTAAGTTTTGATTTGATGGAAGGAATGATTTAAAGTGAATCTATGAAAATATATCGCTTGGAAGCAATGCTGAGGTGCTGGAATAATTCCAAATTCTAATTTTCTCGTAACTCGGTTCAAGTCTTCAAATTCTTCAGAAGAAACATGCTGCTTAATATAGTCGTTAAGAAGCACAATACTTGAATTCCGTCTCTAACACTGAAAAAGATGTGCGTTTAAAATGCCTGGTACCTACTACGCTCAAAACATCAGTTTTTGGACAATATTACAAAATAAAATCAGGTAAGAAACAATTCGGCAAGTAGCAATCTGTCCGGTGTTATTTGTATTATATTGAAAACGCGCTACAAAATCTACCAAGACACAAAGCTAATTAGTACGAGTAGCAATAGTAATACGTAGCAGAGAGGCGATCCATCTGCCATGAAATGACAGAGTTTTGCGGCGTCAGAAGGCCAGGTTTGGTAAAAATAAGCGATTGATTGTTTCGTCACTATCATGGTTTAAAGTGCTAAACTGGTGAGGTGGATTTGAGTTTTAGTCGTTTGTGACCTTTAGAGTTTACTATTCCAAGAGCAGCGGGCCCTCTGAACGCTGTATCACATGACACTTCTCAAATTATGTTATTCGGTGGAAGTGTAAAACTTGGCTAAATATTCAGCGCAATTAATCATGAAGTCTATCTTGATTCGTGTAATACGTCACCAAAACCGTTGGACGGTTGGTCAAGTAACCCCCCGCTGGTTTGGATGTGATCAGCCCATTTTGTCTCTTTTCAGGTTCCGTTGTCACATCCAAACCCGCGGGGGGTTACTTGACCAACCGTCCAACGGTTTTGGTGACGATATCTTGACAGATGTATGTAGTTTGAACCCATGTTACTTGCCCAAAGGCAGTTTGGACCCACGTAACTTGCCCTCACGTAGTCCGAACCCACGTTACTAGCCCACACGCAAGTCTAACCCACATAACTCACCCTGACGAAGTCCAAAACTACGTTATTCTAACTTGGAATTACTAGAATTGATATATTTCTTAATTTCTACAAATCGTCCACGTGAACTCACGTGCTGGAATATAGCAACTAGATCTAATTTCACGTGCATTAGTCGTATTTGAACTCATTTCAACGTAACCAAGTCGAAAATCCCGTGTAAATATCAATTTCTTCAAATCCCTAATTTCTACAAAACGTCTGTGTGTAATCACGTGCATAAATATGGCAACCAGATCTGATTTCATGTGCATTAGTCGTATTGAAACTCATTTCAACATAATCAAGTCGAAAATCCTGCGTAAATATCAATTTCTTCAAATCCCTAATTTCTACAAAACGTCCGCGTGAACTCACGTGCTTCACTAGTCCATCGTATATTTCCCCGTTATTCGGACCCCGTTATTTGGACCCCTTTATTCGGACCCCGGTTATTTGGAACCCCGTTATTCGGACCCCCATTATTCGGACCCCCGTTATTCGGACCCCATTATTCGACCCCTGTTATTCGGACCCCGTTATTCGGACCCCCGTTATTCGGACCCCCGATATTCGGACCCCCGTTATTCGGAACCCCGTTATTCGGACTCCCGTTATTCGGACCCACATAATCCGGGATGAAAACTCTATGAGTTGGAGATGTAAAAGTAGCGCAAAATAGCGTTCTATCACAAAATACGCTATTTTAGTGGTTTTACGCGATTTTGATGACGTCATCACAGCACCCGAATAAGCTCAAACCAACGTCCCATATAGCCTATAAGACAATTCCGCCTTTAGTACAACATACTTTGACCGGTCTCATCTCAAGATAAACTGCAGTTCTTGACATATCACTCGTTTAAGTTTTTCTCCTAAAATTTTGAAATTGATTTTTCACCGTACCTTAGAAAATCGCGTATATCTCGATGAAAAATCGAGATAGCCCAATGATCCATATGATTTTCTGGAAGCTCTTTAAATTTGCTAAAAATTGTTCCGAAAAATCAGACCGCTATCTCCTTTCCTTCTTGGTGAAAAAATGCGCTCGAAATTACCCTATTTTCGCTAAAAAGCAATAAAATTTCGCTAAGTTGATGACGTCATAATGACGAAAAATGACGTCACCAGAACTTCTCTTATAGCCTATAACACTTTCCTATCTTAGATCAACAAAACCTGACCTCGATCATGGCTCTACCATTTCCCGTTCTTGAGATCTCGGCTTTATAAATTGGGTCCCGAATTATCAGCTCTTATTATTATTATTATTATATATTAATATTATACACCCTGTGACACTGAAATGTCTAACTTATACCCCTGGCCAGTTTTTTTTATTCCGCGGGGGGTTACCTCCCTGGCCAGGGAGGGAATCAGGATATTCAGGATATATCAGAAAGCCTCTTAGTCCGGTAGCTTAGGGGAAGGATATCGTACTAAAATGCTGGCTCAATTGTTACAATATGTTCATGTAGGTAATACTTTAATATGATATGACACATTGTGGGAGTCAAATAGTGACGGCTTTCTCGCAGAACGTTGGAGTAAAATCCGTCTTTTTATGGTGAAACTAGCAGGCCCGTTGGGACTGCAAATACACAGATCACACAGCTACGCAGCACCTCGTTCGCTTATTAAAAAAAAAAATAAAAAAAAAAAAAATAAAAAAAAAACTACCATTCAAATTGATTGGATAGTTCTTACCGCATCAAAAATTCCAATTAGATCAAAAATTATTCGTAACGAAATCACTTCAATCATTATTCAATTTTATGAAGGAGCAGAGTGGAAAATAGAACGGCGTCGGTTAGTAAGTTATGCTAAACCATGTGAGTTTTGTTCCAGCGTTCCGTTTCGATTGCAAGAAGTCCATGTTAATTCTCATACTGATACTGACATTGAACCATTTTGTTTTGTTTAAACGTTAATCCAGGCCAGGAACTGTCTTCGTAATCTGCTACACCTATATTCGACTCGATTGAATTGTACACTTTTGTAAACTAAACGGCTAATTTCGAAAGTATAGTTACTATTGTTATCACCGACTCAGCATTGATTATCTGCCAAACTCTGCCACAGAAAACAATCCATCTGGATTATCCTCCGTTATTCAAGTTATGCCCATTCCCCATCTTTAGATCTTGAATTTGAATATAAGGAAACGTCAAATTTTCAAAGACAATGTCAGCACAGCATTTAACAGTAGTAGCGTAATAGAAAGCACTCGCATAGAACTGATTATAATCTGCACGTGCAAAAATTGGTTTCCATAGCAACGGCGCCTCATTTCTCCCTTTTGCATTCGTTTCTCTTGATATTTTCTTGGCAAGCTCAAATTTAATTGTGGACGGCGGCACATACAAGCATTATTCACGTGTGACTTTACTTTATATATAAGACTAGAAGGCCCGTTGGGCCTTCTAGGTCACAGGAAAAAGGCATAGCATAAGCATTAAGCAAAGTGTAATGATTTGTCCAGGTCATGTCACTGACTCACGGAACATGAATCAAATCGAATTCAGAAATCATCAATATCCAATGGCAAATTGAATGATTTGAGTATAAAGTAATTAGGTGATAAACAATCAATACAACTTCACAATGTGATTCCATGGCCAAAAGTTGAATTCAATGCTCTACGTGCAAAATCTTCCATTCGACTAACGTGCGCGTCATTAGCTATTGCTGATTCTTTGGAGTACATCGCCGTGATGGCCGAGTGGTCTAAGGTATCGAGATCAAGCGCGGCAATTGTGGGTTCGTATCAGTGCCGGGAAGACTTTTTTACTTAGTGACATATTTTACAATTTTGCCTCTGCTTCATGAAAAAAGTCACTCTGACTTGTAACTACATCATAAAAGTCCGTCTGATGCTGCTTAAAGGCTTTTACAAATACATCAGTAGAAATTCTAATCTGGTGACCAAAAACTAAGACAAATACGACGCAAATAACGGACATCTTAACATAAGACTTACACCAGCCACTTTTGCAATAAAATTCAGTCGGCTAGCCACTAAAAATTTTAATGCCAATGGGTCAGCAAGCCTCTGAAAACACAATTTGTGAAAAATCACGGAATGTCTACTTCAAAGCTCACTCGGCGCTGCTACGCAGCACCTCGTTCGCAAATTTCAAAAACCACAATTCAAATCGACCAAGTACCTGAAAAATTTTTACCGCATCAAAAAGCTCTGATCCGTTCAAAAGTTATTAGAGATCGCGCAACGTAATCAAAAAACCTTTAACAGAAATGAGCGCGCGCGCAATTCTCCGTGCACGTGTCACCATGGTAACCCGCACAAATCGTAATGCGCGCGCGTTCCGAAGATGTTTCCGCCGTTACGCACAAACAAAAAACAGAGGTTGCGAAATTATATTAGAGACTAGCAGGCCCGTTGGGCCTGCATATACAGAGCTCACTCGGCACTGCTACGCAGCACCTCGTTCGCAAATTTCAAACTCCACAATTCAAATCAACTAAATACTTTTTAGCGCGTCAGAAAATTCCAATCGCATCAAGAGTTACGAAGCAACAAAGTAAAAACAGTATTACACAGCTGACTCAAAGCTCGCTAATTTCAGCCAATGCAATTAAACTAAAAAATTTTACCGCATCAAAAAACTCCGATCCGTTCAAAAGTTATTAGAGATCGCAACGTAATCAAAACACCATTAACAGAAATGAGCGCGTGCACAATTCTCCGTGCACGTGTCACCATGGTTACCCGCACAAATCGTAATGCGCGCGCGTTCCGAACATGTTTCCGCCGTTACGCACAAACAGAAAAACAGAGAATGCGAAATTATATTAGAGATACCACTCAAATAAAGCAATCAGCAAACACACTGGCCTGAAGCAGGACATTGGCGAAGTCGAACTTTCTACTTATTTCCCACCCGTCTTAAAATTCCGGCATTTCAGGCGTGGGACCGCAGTTCAAGAGGCGGCGTAAGAAGGGCGTGGCTCCCAATGTTGGAGAGACGAACATTCACGGCTTACCAGAACACGGTATGATAGGTGATTTGATCAGCTTCACCCACATTTGTTTTAAAGTCTAGAGTTATTGTCGATACTGAATAAAACTCCTATATAAAGAGATCGGGCATTCTGTATCGCGTGACACATTTTCTTACACCTTACGATTCAGGTGATTTGGGTCCTACGCTAACAACCCCTGAACCTCCTTCAGAACATCTCTTAAACAAGGATAGTATTCATTTGCTGGATTTTGAACAAGGTTAGTATTCATTTGCTGGATTTTATTGGATTAAATGTTAAAGTGATAAGAGGAGTTTATGCATGTATTTGACGCTTATATTCGACTACAATTCATACCTGGTTTACTTGGTACTCTTCATTCAATGCTCGTTCAAAAATCAAGCAAATCCGTTCCTCCAAGCTTTGCCCATGTAGCGTGAAACACAAGTAAACTGAAAAACATGTTAGCGTGTAACTGATAAACAAAAACTCTTGGGCTGAATATCAAATGTCATGTACCGTCACCTCCACATGAAGTTTAATTAGGATTGTATGCTTATCTTGCAGGCCAGCCAGATAAGAAAACTGTATATTTATTAACAATAAACTTGCCAAAAGTTTTCATGTTCCGGATAAATCATCTGGAACATTTGGCAAGGTAAGGTGATTTCTTTAGAAGGATCATTAATCATAATCAAAATTTTTAATATCTTATCTGTCTCTTTATCTGCGCAGGATATCCTGGTGAAGGTAGGAACAGGTCCGCCTCCAGTACCACCACTGCTGACAAAAGCACCTCCCAACGACCTGGTAGGCTTCTGAAACATCTCCCATTCGTGAACTGTCAATCAGTAGCATATTGCACATGTTTATTACTTTCTCTTCGTTCTCTTTGATTGAAAATATGAAAGTGTATTTACCTGCTTGGTTCTGCGCCCCCAATAACAAGTTCCCCATCACCAAATTATCTTGTTTTACCACCCCAGCAGTCGCCGAGTTATCACGGGCTCCAGCCGCCGACTCTGCAGCGAATGCCTGGCGCCCCTCACACTGGCGCCCCTCATGCTGGCGCCATGGCGCCGAACCTCCAGTCACCCATCAAGAGTTCTTACCCGCCCTCTTCCCTGCCTATCTCACCCGCTAAATCTTACGGCCAGGTATAACCGGTTAAAATGCCTTTAAACAATAAGGATGGTGTGTACTCCCCCCATCACATCGCCCCTTATGACTTTATTACCCCTGGAATGCTGAAGTAGTTTCTACCCAGCAGGTGGGTAAACCCCCCATCACATCGCCCCTTACCCCGGGAATGCTTAAGTAATTTCTACCCAGCAGGTGGGTAAACCCCCCATCACATCGCCCCTTACCCCGGGAATGCTCAAGTAATTTCTACCCAGCAGGCGGGTAAACCCCCCATCACATCGCCCCTAACCCCGGGAATGCTAAAGTAATTTCTACCCAGCATGCAGCAGGTGGGTAAACCCCCCATCACATCGCCCCTTACCCCGGGAATACTGAAGTAATTTCTACCCAGCAGGTGGGTAAACCCCCCATCACATCGCCCCTTATCCCGGGAATGCTGAAGTAATTTCTACTCAGCAGGTGGGTAAACCCCCCATCACATCACCCCTTACCCCGGGAATGCTGAAGTAATTTCTACCCAGCAGGTGGGTAAACCCCCCATCACATCACCCCTTACCCCGGGAATGCTGAAGTAATTTCTACCCAGCAGGTGGGTAAACCCCCCATCACATCGCCCCTTACCCCGGGAATGCTCAAGTACCGGAGCGCGGAGGAAGGTGACTCCACACGATCGTCAGCTGATATCAAGACTCCTGATATGATGAGTCCGGAGCAAAGGCACTCCGTTCAGGTAAACTACGATATGCTTTACAGTTGGGAAGTATCAATCCTGGTAAACTGCGATATGCTTCACAGTTGGGAAATATCAATCCTGGTAAACTGCAATATGCTTTACAGTTGGGAATTGTTAATCCTAGTAAACTGCGATCTACCTTACAGTTATTAGAGGGTATCGATGTGTTATGTAGACTCAATTTTATGAAAGTATAAAGTATGGATTGTCTTTCTAATTGCCTCCTGTACTGATATTTTGACACAGGAATAATAATTGTCTTGTTAACCTTAAGAAAGATTTATAAAGACCTTGTGATTTGTGAGGTGGAGTGGGCCAGTATTGTGGAGTAGTTTTGTAAAGGTTAAAAGTCCGAAAAAATTCCCACGAAGTTTTTCGAACAGATTTGAATCTGACAATTTTGCTTATCATGCTAGTGAGATCAGTGTGAATTTGTGAAAACGTTTCTAAGTTATACGATATGAAAACGGGCTGTTTACGGGCTGTAGAATACTATTTGGACTTTTGGACAATGAACGATATGTTTCACGCCATATTCCTATTTTACCCCCGATGACACCCCACTTACTTTTCTTCGGGGTACCGGCATCCGCCTTGTCTTCAACTTCAAGAGGTACTACCCTATACATGTCCGAGGCTGTATCCGGAGTGTCGTTATACCCTTCGACCGGTGCGAACATTAGCTCTGTTGTAGGTCGCTTCCACTTTGGCGCACAACTTCTCCTATTATCGGAATCAGGCCCGACATCTAGCTCCAGTACCTGAACCCCCTTACACCATACTCTTATCAACATTCCTATCTTGGCTATCTTCCAAATCAAGGGGTTTTCGTTTGGAATCGGGCTAGAAAAGGGCAGTCCTTCGTCTTGCCTTACGCTACCGAAACAATATCCCAAGACAAATTTCGGAGGCTCCTCAAAGATTATTGCTGCACTCCGAGTTCCTCCGTCGTAGTTAAAGAGAACACGAATCCTGTCCTGGGAGCCTCGGCTTGAATCGGTCTGTATTTCAAGCGCTTGCCATGCTTCGTCGAAAGGTATCGTCGCTTCGAGTTCAACTGGTTGCCAATCTGAAATCGTACGGAGCGTTAAACGCGAAAATTGATTACGTAATATGTGAACGATCCCTAAGGATCCCGAAGATGAATTTTAATAAACAGTTATGACTTATGGTACATGGAGAGAATTCATCAGGCCTGGCACTTGCTAATCCAATGTCTTATCTATAGAGGTGTATGGGTATACTACAAACATAACAAAATACTGAATATCAATTTCCTAATTCAAAGATTGACATAAGAGGCGGAAGAGACTAAACTGTGAATCATCAGCGGTTACCCTACAGTTGTAAGGTCTCCCTGCCATCTGCGATGTAGGTTTACCATCTGCAGGTGACAAGGGAAACGGGGGGTTTCGGCCCACGTACCCCTCACAGCTTACAACTGCAAGGCTGGGCCACCCAGCTGATTAACTGAATTACGTTTACAGTCGCCTTCATCTATTGGTACTTACCGATATCAGTTGTTGATACTAAAGCCATTACCCAAAATGCTGTCCAAAATTCTATCATACTGCACAATAATCTTGGTTTGACGCTTGATCGAAGAAATGGCTTGCTAGACTTCAACATGGAATTTTAAAATTGATATAATTTCATAATTGTTTCAATTTTTTAGGTGTTATAATGTCAACCATTGTAAGCTTAAACCGATGGCATATAATTGAGTATCGGCACATTTCAGAAGCAGTGGGTAGCGAGCAGATCAGAGGCAGCTTGGCAAGAATTATCACGATCTGAACCGAACTCTATCCAGGTAAACAAATATTTGTTGTTGTAATTACAAAGTTACGAATGGAAGCAAAAAGTTGGAATGGAATGTGGGTGATAACTGAATGTACAATAGAGACATTATTTAAGTAATATGGGCATGATTTCAGGTGCAGCGACACTTCAGTCAACAGAAAGATGGCGACAAGAGGAAATATAGTTCCGGACAGGAAATTCTGGCACGTGAACAGTGGATGTCAGAGCATATTCAAGGACACCAATCCAAGAGTGAGTCTATTATTTCTAATTATGAAACGTTTAAATTCCATGTAGAATTTCTTTGGTAAAATTGTTCAGCACGTTAGTGTTGGTGGAACCAAAGGCCGCTAATGTGACGAGAAGTGCGAAAGAAGTTTTGCTGCTGGATTTCTACAGGATAGCACCTTTTACCGAAAGGCAGAAATACAACAACAGAATGGAGGGGAAATGAGAGGCTTGTATAGATGCTCCGGGCAGTAAACGATTTGTCTTCTCTCCACAATAGTAATCTGTCCTCGCTCCACAATAGTAATCGAGTGGCATTGTTAGATTCACGGGAGTCTTGCACTCGATCATGGAGGACAATACTATAAGCTAGACACTTAGCTTAGTTAAATCTTGGTGCTCCATTCAATTGCTTAAATGGCCAGACAAGATTCTCGAGGGTTGTTTGTTCAATTATGAAACGGAGATTGTACTGCAATTGTCTTTCAGAATGTTGATGATTAACTGGTGGAAATCGCCAAGGCTCGTTTTACAAGAATAATTAAACCAAGGAAACAATCATTTGCTTTCTGATGCGTGATATGAAAGCGTAGAACTGATATAACCCTAAAATTAAATAACTGTTAGACAGGAATTTCCCTAGCATACTACTACTACTACTACTACTAAACGGGGGATGGATTTACAAGAGATCCAAACATAATTATTAGCTGATCTGCTTTTCCGATATCAATATGTAGTGTATATTTCATGTTAATTCATGTTAATTCATGTTAATTCATGTTAATTCATGTTAATGTTTGTTAATTCACTGAATTAAAACACCCAATTTTCGCAGGTCACAGAGAAGGTGACATGACACCTGAGAAGGTGCTACAGGAAACGCTGAAGGAGACCCAGCGGATCAAGATGGCAGAGATGGAGGATAAACGGGCGGAAGAGACGGAGAAACGGAAAGAAGAGGAAAGGTGAGATATATTGTGTTGCTAAGTGATGACGAATCAAGAAATTTAACGTAATTTGTCAAGACCTTACCTATTGGCTGAACTCTCATTCGCTCATAATATAGTAACCTAGTAGCTCGAGAAATTCAATTTTGGAATAACAGAGTAACAGCTGCATTCTGCAATCTACTTGAACAATAAAACTCAATGTTTAACTTAAGAACTTATGTAGGCAACGAATAGAAGAGCGTCTGAAGCTGGACGAGAAGCACAGACAGGAAGAGAAACGGGCTCAACACCACCTGGTGAAGCAGGACCAGTCCAAGATAATCAAGTTAGATCAGTCTAAGATCGTGCGGCTGGACCAGAAGAGCCTGGGCAAGGAGGACAAGGTGTTCGGGAAGCCACATGATCCTACTACCAGCTACCTCAGCACCTACATGCCTAAACCTAACCAGGTAAGCCTAAACCTAACCAGGTAACCTAAACCTAACCAGGTAGCTGGAAAATAATCCAGAGATGCTTCCCATCATGTAGCAAAATCTAACAAAATTGAAGATGTTACTCATAAAAATGCTTTGGTTATGACTTGTCACTCTATGCTCCATAGTTGCTGCTGAGCATTCAATTCTGAACCTTTCTATCAATGTTTGTGGCATTTCAATCACTTGGCTCAACTGCCGTAGAGATTAAAACGTCACGTCTTACTAATTCCTTAATAACATGATGGCCCTCAGGGAAAAGGGTTGACGCGTCAGGGAAGTGTATCTAAGCTGAGCAGGAGTAAAGGAAAGCCAACTGACATGAGCATGTTGCAACAGCAGCCACCTCAAGCCCAGCCGCCGCCCTCTGCTCAAAATCCACAAGACTTCCACAAGCAGGAGCCCGCCACAAGGTTTCCTATCGGCACCGGCCATAGTTTTTAAATTACATGTATATGTTCATTGTTCATGTCTTATTCTAAATATATTTTGATTTTTGTTCCGAATTCTACAAACTAAAAATGTTATGAGCAAGGCAATTTTTCCTAAATTCATGGCGTAAAAACTTGCAACATTTCAGCAGGATTGAAGTTTCGAAGAGCGTTAGAATAGAGTCTATCCCGCAAGGTGTTCCAAGTTCAGCACCTACCTCCATTTCTAGAAGGTGAAAATTGGTCCCTAGGTTTACCTTTTGATCAAATTATGGTCAAAAAGCACTGCTGGACAGTTTTAGAGTTATGGCTTTGTTTACTCAATAGTTCCACGTTTCAACACCTTTATAACTGAGGGCGAATAATTCGTTTTGATTTGTAGTTCTAAATTCTAATTCTTGGAATCTGAAAAATATCATATTTTTCGCTTTACATGTGAATTCTTAATAATGAATCATCAGTGATATCTCTGGCGAGAAGAAGGAAGAGAGAATAATCGTGAAGCCCACGATTCAAATCCTTGCTCAAACGCCCAAGATGTCCACGATTTCCACTCCCCACGATTTTAAGCAGCACGTCAGTCGCGAGATGCCGCAGCAAATGCGGGACCCATCTCGGGAGCACGCCATGCAGGGTCGTGATGTCATCCAGTTACCGCGTGACACCACGCAACACGCCCGAGAACACGTCCAATCGCGTGACGTTTCGCAGCAGCAGCAGCACGCGCGTGAGTTGCCACAGCAACCACGTGACATCCCCCAGGCGAGTGCACGTGATTCCCTTCAGTCACGTGAATCCCTACAGTCACGTGACCAAATGCACTCACGTGACTCCGGCCACGCGAAGGAAGGAGTATCCGGTCATGGCGGGAAAGTGGAATTAGAACGGAAGTCTGAGAGTGGCAGTGAATCCAAACAGTCGCTGATGTCGGGAAGTAAACTCAGCACAACTGCACCTACTATCTGTGTTCGGGCTGTGTCTAAGCCACCCTCTAGTCAAAGCAAACCTTACCTACCTTACTCCTCTAAAGTCAGGTTGGTAGGGTGCCCGCCGTCCATGTTTTGACGGTTTCTTCTTCAACTGAGTTAGATCTATAGTTCTCTGTTATTTGATCATTTAAATCAACTATGGCAAGAATTTATTATTGTATCTTGACTCAAGTAATCCTATCTCAAATCACGACTTGTTTATAATGTTTTCTCTCCACCTCAGTTCTCAAGAAATGCAGATGGCTAACCTGTACACGCAGCAAGTTCTGCAACACCAGCTGGCGTTCATGCAGCACCAGCAGCAAGGCAACCCCATCAGGTCGGGCATGACTCTCTACAAGACAGTGAACCCCTCCCTCGCCACCTCCCCTGCCACCTCCAAAGAAGCCGCCCCCAAACTCTCCTCCCCTGCAGCAGCAGCCACCACGGACCTGAGCGGCACTAGTCGGAGCAGTGTGTTCTCCACCCCTGACAAGGCTCCCCCGGGATCTGCAGAGAAGCTGGACTCTCAGCGCCACCTCTCGGAGAAGGAGCGACAGGAGCAGCAGCGCCAGATCACGGACCAGCAGCGACAAGTGATCCTCCAGCAGTCCACGTATCGGGTCTCGCCCGGAGGTCAGGTGCTGGTCGGCAAGTTTACCGGATCTAGCTTCGATCCTATGGCTGCCTCGTCTTCGCAGTACCAACTCGCCATGTCAGGATCTAGTGGTACTACTCCACCTGTAGCAGCCCCCTCTAAAACCCGGACTATATCTGAAGCTAGCAGCACGAGCAGCAGTGCGTCCAGGAAACCTGGCAAGCCCTCAGCGTACCCGGCCCCCTCAGGAGCTGCCAAGCCGTACGGACCGTACATGCAGGCGCAGCTCACCAAACCCCACTCGACGGGGGGCGTGAGTGAGGGGCGGGGCCGGAAGCCGGGGAGTGGCGTCCCAGAGGACGTGTTCAACTTCCCAGACGACGACGAGGAGCGGAACAGTCTGCGGCGGGCGGAGGAGCGCCAGAAGCAGCTGTCTAGGGGCGCAGACAGGCGAGACAAGGAGCTGGAGCGGCCCATGAGCTTCCAGCAGAAGCAGCAGCTGCACAGCAAGATGCTGCATGAGCGCCAGATGATGGAGCTGCGCGCTATCCACGAGCGCAAAGTGGAGGAGGAGATCAAGCGCTTCGAGGAGGAGTTCTGCAAGAACATCCACAAGATGGCGGGCGAGGCTTCGCAGCAGAGCGCCATCCCGCCGCCGCCCGCCCCGGAGCAGCACCACCCCATGAGCTCCGCGCACGCAGTGTCACAGCCACACCACGCGGCGTCCTCGCAGCCACACCATGTGGCTACCTCACAGCCGGAGCAGCGGCGCAGTGGCGTGGAGGTGCAGCACTACCTGCCAGAGGGACGGACCTACCCCGGCCACGGACTGACCATCACCACGCCGCACCTGACATTGCCGGCCTCCTCAGGACACTTAGTGACCAGCTCAGGGATCATCATCACTCATCCCCAGTCCTCCTCATTCGGTGAGTGAAATGGTAGTTTGCAGGTGAACACTGTGACAGCTTCCTGTTCATGTTAAGACCTAAATCTAAGAAAGCCAGAAACGCAAATAAAATACGGATTGCACTCCCTTATTTAACGTCACTGGCTTTGAACACATACTCGAATCCCCGATTCTAGGAATCCTATCATTGGCGGCACAGCTGTTGGAAAAAACATAAAAGCAACAACTTGTTAACTTGTATATAAGTAACTAATGCCAAAGAAATGGTGGTGCTAAATAAGCGGTTAATACAATAATACAGCTGGCATATTATGTGGATTTCTGTGAATAGCGCCCTGGAACAAAGCGGCAGTATATTCCTCTTTCTACGGTGCCTTTGCAGTATGTGGGGCGTGGGCCCTAAGTGGGATATTTTCTACCATGACAATTAGTGCAACCACGCACAGCAATTTCAGGAGAGACCATGGTACCAGCCATTGTAATGAAAACAAAGTAAGCGAATTGTAAATGATCTCATAACCTGCGATAATTGGTCTCATACCTTCTAAGCTTTTAGATTACTCAATTTAACTGTCAATCTCCTGTCGCACAAAATGGGGCCCTAAGAGACTAACTACTTACAAAAGAGAGGGAGAGTTACCGGCGTTACTATTGAGCGTAGCGTCTCCCTTACACAAATGCGCATATCAAAACCCTCACCATCTCAAATTACTTACTTAGGGAGCAAGTTAAAACGTTCAATAATACGATAGAGTTTATACAAGTTAAAAATTAATGACATTTCTCCTCTATTCGAAGCAGGTGAGGAGTATCACAAGAGGAACAAGAGGAAGATCGGGGGACAGGACTACATCAACTCCCTCCTCAAGTCAGCCCTCAGGTTAATAATAGACTGATATTGCTAACTGACAATGTCGGAATACCTGATTGAAATGTCATAGCTATTGAGGCATTTGAATACGATTTGTTTCAATTATTTGACTGTTCGACAGGGATCAAATCACCTACGGAACTTAGAATCATATTACGCTATGTCAGCTTCATATTCTCCACTCGAAGCTTTTACATAACGATTTACATAACGTTGAATGATTAATGGAAATTATGATAATTTCAGTTTGCTACAAAAGACGCTGAAGATCCGACCTAAGACTCGTCTAGTTAACCCCAGCTACCCACCCCATATCTGGCACCAACAGAGCATGGATCCTAAGTTTGTGGAGAAAGGACTCACCCCCATCGACCTGATGACTGTCAAGAAGAAACTTGAGGTTGGTTGAGAGACTGATCTTGAGGATTATTTGATTAACTCGAACTTTTAAAGCTGAAATATTGCCTGAAAAGGGGGTCCATGAGTTATCCATTTTTAACTTTTTCCCCCCCTAGCCCCCGTCTACAGTAGTTTTATTTGTTACAACAACATGCAGCGTAATCCTTTGATAACCCCATTCCTCTCCGTGGCAGATTAGGTGGTATGACTAAAATAAATAGCGAAATCACATATTTTCAAGTACACTGTTTGAGTTCGGAGAGTACCCATCGTTTGAAGCGTTCTACAATGACGTAACTCACTTCCAAAGGAACTACTCTGAAGTTTACCCTGCAGAGAACCAGCTGAATAGCTTCATTACCTCAAGTTTTTTGTGAATAACCTCAAGTTTTATGATTTTGTCTACAGTACCAGAGGGGACTGCAGACTCATCACCAACCCTGTGGCTGTACAATCACTAATTTAAGGAAAAAAGTTAAACAGCTTTTATTAATAAGTCCAATCATTGACAGCATTAATTTCAAATTAAAATTCCTAAATTAGTCCTCCTCTGGGGTACTCCTGTAGCGTACGCCCATCCATTCCCAGTTCCCTCTAACTCAAACTGTTCTTGATCCTCTCATTGTCGCTAGGGCAGTGGTCCTAATCCCCCTCCCTCTCAGCTGAGACAGGAGATTGATGAGATAATGGGTGTCTTTCTGAAGGAGCTGAAGGAGATTTACCGGAGTGTGCCTGCTCATCAGGTATTCATTAAATTTAATCAATGAGACTAATTAATTTCATCGATTTGGTATTCTCACGAGCTGGCATTTCAATTTAGAAATCAATATGATAATTTATTATCATTGCACCATGTTTTTGTCATGTCAAAACTCAATTGTTTTTCCTCTTCGATTTGCTGTTTTCATTTTAAAATTTTCATTACTTTTTCAATATCCAGCCTCATTTTCTTGCACACTTAGCTCTTAAATATCCCTTGAACTGACTTTTTTTTAAAATTATCTCTTTCAGGGAGCACCCTCTACACTCGCACCTAGCTCCAAGAAACCTAAGTCAGATAACTCCTCACAGCCTTAGGAAGTGGCCTCCATCAAGGCAAAGTGTCATCCAGTCCTCTTTCAACTTCAAAGCTGATAACAATGCAAAAACGAGCGATTGCTGTACATTGAGCAAACACGAAGCGAACGATAGCATTCGCTTTTTAGAATTGCGAATTTTAAACTTTTCAGTATAATTTGTAATTGTATCGGCGCATTGCCAGACGTTGTTTGGGCGCGCGCGAGGGGGCCCCGGCCAGGCAACGCCTGGCAATCGGCGCACAGACACTAGCAAGCGCAGCTGTTGCTAAACTCTTATATCACTCTTAAATCGATTATCGAAATTTGACGCACGAACAGCAAACTTGCACGCATTTATCAATATATCATTATCAATCCCTCTGAGTCTGAATCTTAATCAAGCGATTTGCTCACAGTCACTCACAAAATCATATGCGTTAAGATTTCCGTATTGACTTTGATTATGAGTCTCCCAGCCGAAAGTTCTGTTTTAACGATTGGTTATTATTTAAATTATTAATCTTCCATGATAAAAAATGATACTGATAGCTATAATATATGAATTATAATGCCTATTTTAGATTTAACTCATCAAGTTTAACTTCAACTTCACCGAGCTTTTTTACTGCTAATGCTATTTCTTTTCCTAGATCAAGGGTGTGTGCCCGTTCATTTGACATAGATTTGACCGTGCAGTGCGCCCACACTCCGCGCTATTTGAAATACGCCCTATATTGCCCTAGGATGGATGGATTCCTCCCATCCCTAGCGCGAATTAAGGCGTGTTGTAGAAAAATTGCGCGCGGCGTTGTAGGATTTTACCCTCCGCGCGCGCCATTTTTTCCGCATCCGCTGACCCTCCGAAATTGAAAATAGTTTTTACAGTTCATTTTATCAACTTTTTGGTGCTAAAGGTTCCTAATTTTTGACTTGATTGGGAAATTGAGCATGTCAAATATTTTGTCTCCACGCATTCACGCATTGCCAGACGTTGCCCGACTCTGCGAGTCGGGGCGCGCGCGCAGGGGCCAGGCAACGTCTGGCAATTCATGCACTGACAAAATTTTCATGAGCATATCTTGACGATAAGTGCATTTTATCCACCTCGAAATTTCAAAAAATTCCACTTTCGACTCATCTAGTGGTAAGACTTACTAAGATCCAACTGCTCTCCACATTGCATTACCTAACAGGATCAAGGAAAAAGCAAATTGTATTTCATTTCTTTATTACACACACAAATCAATAATAACTATATTAGTATAAATTACTATAATATTAGGTCAATGATTGAAAGGATCTGAATAACATTTTATTTCTTAAGTTGTTAGGCATATATTGGTAAAAATATTTTCCTAATTTCATTTTTAAGTCATTATGTGCCTTCAAATAGGTTAACAACACCAGCATCACTGTCCACCAGCTTAGAGAGTGGCATTCCCTTTAGGGTAATTAGGCAGGCCATCTCACTTGTGTGCAAGAAACGGGGACAAGGATGCTTTTGGTGCTGCTCTGCCCACTTAAGATCACACAAAGAAGACAATTTTGGCCTTTCGGTAAGGTGTTAGCAGGTGGACACTTGAAACTTTCATAAAATGAAAGTTAGGAAAAGTTGTTTTTCATAATAAGGAGGTCATTATATTTTACTATATCCCCATATTGGGGGTAATGAGCTTCTCAGAGAGATTTAACCAGCACAGGAAAGTGTCACATTTGCTAGAATACTTCAGAAATTTTTTGTATGATAGCTGCTCATTGACATTTGGCATAGTAAGGGAGACACTCTCAAGTGGGAGCCAAGTGACATACCAGATTATGAAAATTTTGTGATCTAGTTATAGGAGACAAAGTTGTGTTCAATCCAGTTTTCATCATCTCCTAACTTCTGCTTTTCTAACAGCATTTTCTTAATTCTTGCCTTAACAAAGGATACTGGAGTAGAGGTGTCTGGATTATCTAGAAATTAAACAGGAATTCCAGATGGTGCTCATTCTATATAAATAGGATTCATCTGTAAGGGGAGTAATGAGGTATAAACTTTTAGAGCTGCGACAAGAAAATTTGAAGAGTTTATACAAAGCAATAGGGCAATTAAATTTAAATATTTTGAATGTTTCACAGGAACTATGGTAGAAATACAGGTTTTTGAGGCTAAGTATGCTGCGAGAGTTGAAAATTGGTCGATTTGAGTGGTTTTTAACTTGAAAAAAGTCGATTTTTTAGAATTCTGACTTAGATTTTCGACATTGAGTCAAATGATAAGTTGATTTTTCCACCATATTCGAGAAAAAGATCATGTACATGTTGGTGCTCAAGTGCAGTGTTGGAGAAAAGTCTTGCAGATTTATGTGTTGAAGAGAGATTCCTTTAAAATACACACAAGTAATGACTCATTACTAGTATACATAAATCATTGTTAAGTCAGACAAATGTTTATGTTGCATTCCCAAATAAGTTTATATGTAGCTTTGGAATGGTTTTTACTTAATTATCTTTGACTCTATATATGTATTTTTAAACTAGGTGTAGAATTAAGTACTGCTGTTAATTGCTATCAAAAGTATTAATACATTAATTTATTAACCATACATAATCATGTTTTTGTTATTTATTTTTCAGTGTTAATGTTAAGATGACATGGGCTGGAAGATCCAGCGTACTGTTTAATGAAGCATTGATATTTTGTGGACAAGAGTGTTGATGTATTTCGTCAAAACAATTATTTTCTTTTTTATTTGATTAGCTTGTTAGATGCTGCTTAGTCTAAACCATTAAAAATTAGATTCATATTTGAATTAAAAAGAAAACTTTCTTCAAGACATCAATCTGCAAGAATTTTCTCCAACTCTGTACTTGAACTCCAACATGATCCCTTTAGGTAATGCAAGTAGATTCATCTAACTTAAGATTTGCCATTGGCCATTGTAATAAATCATTTTTTAAATTATTAAGAAATTTCAACAACACAAAATCCAAATATCAGTCCACAGCTTATAAATCACTATTCTCCTGACAGTCACAAGATCTTTTTCTTCTTACAAGAGTTTGTTTCTAAAAATTTGATCCCCTAGAATTCCACATAGTTAGGTATAGTGTGACATAGCATCCCCAATCATTAATTTAATGTACTGTTTGTGAATATATTCCAATTTCTTTATTATTGAATTACAGCATAATGAAAATTGTTAATCTATTTGAGGGGTCATGGACAATGAAACCATTTGCAGTCATCATGTTATTCATTGTATGGATGTTTGCAGTATCTGTTAACTGTATCACAGATATATCTTCCTCAACTTGTTATTATGTTATATATCCTGCTGTTCTGGCTCCAGCAGCTTTAGCATTCTTCTACGTCAACTGGTTAGGTTATAAAATGTTTATTCACAATTGAAATATCTCAATATGTCCTTGAAGTCAGTGAGGATAAATATGAGGACCTATCTATGAATGTGGATGCTGGGACTATGATCTTGCAGACAAATGAGAGGATGACATACGAATGGTGTTATGACTTTTGGTTATAGTCATGTAGTAGATTCCAGTTCTGAAAATATTTTATGGATTAATTATATCAGTCATTTACAGCGAAGTTTGCTGATAACAATATTTAGATATTGCATGTCCATTGTTGAAAAAGCAAAAAAACTGCTTTGATTTGACACCTGTTGATTAGGTACTTCTGTATCTTGGAGGTTCCAATTTAATGTAATTTCATTTCTCTTCAAAGAGTTTTATCTTATATTGTTTTAGACATTTATCAAACCAGTTGTATTTGCTATAGATGACCTATGAATTCAATTTGAACAGACTCACAGATTTATCATCCATAAACAATTGTTTTGAATTCTCTATTTTTTCATGATTTTGGAAATTAGGGCAATACTTGTTGAACCCAAAATACCAAAATATGGTCTCAAAAGTTCGAAAATAATACTTCAAACTCATGACTTATTGGTATTAAGATGATATGCTTGGTATGCCTAATCCTCATTATGATCTTTGTGTCATTTGAGCACAAATATGACATCAGCAAAGCGACAGAAACTTGATGTCGAGAATGAAGAAAATGTTAATAAAGAGATAGCTGGTTTGTACAGAGATCAAAATATGTAGTAATTAAATTTAACATTAATTTTCTAATAACTGTTTAATTGTTTTTTTAAGTTCCTAAACTGCATTAGCTCCCTTATTGATGAAATGATAATTAAAGATCACTTATTTGACATTGGCACAGTGCTTGGTCAATGCCTCTCACATGATAACATTTGTGAACAATACCAAATAAACCAATCATATGGTTAAATCTGATATTCCCAACATCGGATTATATCATGGAGTTGGTCCATTTGGTATTGTACTCAAAGGAGATTATAAGGTGAGAGGCTAAGCATTGATCAAACATGTAAAGTATAGTAAACACCTAATGTTTAACTTTCAGATAATGGAGTTATTAAAGAAGAGCCAGAGGAAACAGGTCACTCTTTCAAAGTCGATCCTGAAAAGTTACATTCAGTTAAGGTAATAAAGACAAAAACAACTGTAATTGTTTTACATAGAATCAAGAGTTAGCATTTATGTTTTCATCAACCAGCTGATGAAATTTACATTTTATGCCTAGATTCTAATTTTTATTCATCTATGTCTGCTAATCATGTTAGTAATCTATTTACAGACAGAGTATAACAGTGATAATGACTATGTTGATGAGGAAGAAGATAAGAAACCTGCCATTTCCCTTGAAGAGCGGGAATGGAAATCAAAGCATTGTCCTTACTTGGACACAATTCAAAGATTCATCCTTGACTTTGACTTTGAAAAGGTTCTTAAATAATAAATGTTATCAGTTTACCAGTTTATCATGCTAGATTTTAACAACCATAAGAAACAGTATATCAAGAAAATTGATTGTCTAAGTTGAAATGCTTTGTTAGTTTTATTTGTCACACATACTGATATGTCAAATGAAGTGTTTTTGACATAACATGTGTCCTTACTTCAAGTTTGCAACAGACGAATTATTTGATTGTTAGACACTAAACTTCAGGTGACAAATAATGATGGATTTTTTTAATCTAAAATACCAGTTTGTCACTTTCATACTGATTATCTTTTGCATTCATGAAGTACCTACCTACAAACAATTGTGTTATATCAATAACACTTTGAGTGACAAACTGGTAGAGGTGATAAATCGGTGTCCATAAATTTTCATTCCCATTATTTGCTTCCAGGTGTGTTCTATTTCTCTGTCAAATCTCAATGTTTATGCCTGCCTGGTTTGTGGGAAATACTTTCAAGGTTTGGAATTTAAAGCTTTAATGAAATTGAGCTATTTGCTATATACTATTGGAATTTCACTTAAAAATATGTGTTTCAAATTTCATCTTTGATTCTATGAAGTTTCTGTATTCCTAAGTTGTTGCTGCAACTGGATGCTTGATGACCTCATGATTCACAAAATTCCCCAGGTCGAGGGAAGAACACCCATGCATACACCCACAGTGTACACGACGACCACCATGTCTACCTCAATCTGCACACCCTGAAAGCTTTCTGCTTGCCAGATAACTACGAGATCATTGATGCTACCCTAGAGGATATAAAATACGTTCTCAAGCCAACATTTACCAGAGAAGAGGTGAGATTGAGCATTATATTTTATGTATCTAGACCTGTTTTATTAGACACACGGTATTATAGTTTATTATTGACAAGTTTTGTTCAGAGATACACTGAGAAATACAGAGAATGTAATTGAAATTGAAATCACACTTCAATCAAAATTTTGATTTAATTTCAGATCGAAAATTGTTACTGTATTGACAAATCATACACACTCTTTGAAAAAAGATCAAAAACTATTGATTTAAAGTTTTATTTAGATCAAATTGGCAGCCAACAACGTGTTGTTTCAAAATTACAGGCTTTCAGACTAAAAATCTGACTAATAGTACACGACTTAAACAAGCAATGCAATTTGTGCTATTTTATTGAAGAGAATTGTCTACAAAAGTTATAATCTCATCTAAAAGAGTTTCTGTTCATCTCTTCAGATTTAAATTATATCAGTAGTAAATCAATTCACGTCCGTGAATTGTTACTTTTGAATTGATGATAATAATACTTGAACTTTAAGCACTACTTTAAAGATAACTTTTCCTCAGCAGTGTTGAAATTAATTACCAGCAGATAAATTAAGATACCAAAAAGTTATAAAAAGTGAGCAATGGCCAATGAATTAGTCTGTAGTTTGAAATAAAATGTCAGCTTAGAACCACTAGACTTAAATGCAATCAAAAACATAAAACCTATTAGAATTATCTATATCATTTGTCAACTTCTACAAAAGTGAGTCTCAGTGATTATTTGAATTCATTCACCTTAGCTGCTGAAGAGATGGTAGCTGGAAGTCTTTTGTCTATTGAAAATCCTTGAAACAATATGAGAAAAACTTATATTTATTCGAAAAGGATGTTAGAACTGGCTTCGTCCGAGTTCAACACTGGAGTTCTGCGGAGTAACCCTGCTGGAGATGTTCCCTCGATTCTTCACAAAGTCCCTGAACCGCTTCATTCGGGTGTAGTAAACCACCGGATTGCAAGTGGAATTGATTACCACCAGAAACACGTACGAAATTACCCAAAGGTAATAGAACACGATAAGCCGTGGATTATGAATGCCTTTCGCATTTTCTCTCCGTGTATTAATGATCATGGCCATGAAGAAAATGTGAACCAGAAGAATGGGAGTGTTGCACACAATGTAGATCACTGTAACCAGGATAACTGTGCCCGTTGCTTTGTCATGAGCACTTGTCCTCCTGTTTTTAATGCTCTTATTATCATTGCTATTCGTATTATTATCATTATTGCTATTTGTGCTTTTCTTACGAATGCTCGAAATATTTGCCTCGTTTCTCCGAGCTTTGCGCAATTTAACGAGGGTTATCAAGCAACTCATCATTATGGGAATAACGGGCAGCGCCAGGAAAACCAGGGTGATCACGGTCTGGATGCTGTCGTAAGGCTTCGTGGGGATGTACCGGTGGTTGGTTACGTTCCTCAGGTAACAAACCATCTGCTTCCTCCAGTAGGTATAACTTGGCCCGTAGTCGGTGGAAATAGCAACTAACTTCTCCACAGTCAGCGTTGTGAAGACCAATGCCAGTATTGTAACTGGCACTTTGATGTTCAGCGCATGTAGAGGGAAGATCATGATCACTGTCCTTGAGAAACTGAGTATTGCCACTAAGAACACCGCTAGGACCGGGAAGATGTTCCAGAGGACTCCCCACGTGGTACAGAAGACCGGGTAACCAAAGAGACCGGGATGCCTGAGCTCGGAGAAGGAGACAATAACCACAGGGAGGACCAGGACACATATCACAGCGTCGTTTAGTGAGATCATCCGGTACAGCCAGGTCATGTAGCTCTTGTTTCTGCTCCGGTCTGTGTTTTCCTTAACGAAGTAGATGAAGGAGGTGATGTTAGCTGCAGTTCCAAACACGAAACAGATGCACAGTAAGCCCCCAACGAAGGCGTCTAGGCCTATCCTCAGCGGTGTGTTAGGGAAAACATGAGGGTCTTCTTCATCGACCGTAAGGTCCATCCCACTTGGCTGTGAGATATATGAAATTTAAATTTTTAAAAACTATTAGATTTAAAATATCATATCTGAACAATGAACATCAAAACGGTAGAACATCAAAGCGGTAGGTACTATAGGTACCTACCTTACTAATACTGCATTTAATTAGTGCGTCACATAATTAGTGCGAGTTTTAATTGATCACAACATCAATGCCGTTTCATTCTTGTATGTAACTAATAATTTCTTAGTTACGTACAAGAATGAAACGGCATTGTTGTTTCTTAGTAAGAAATTATGCATAATGTAACTATGTAAAGCGATGTACAGAAGAGTAAACCCCGCGCATAAATCGAAGTGACATTCACTGGTAAGCTAACTCCATTGTCTTGTTCCCTATAACATAACCTACCAAGTTATTAATGTAGGTGCGGCATTTATCATCTCACAGGAGTGTTAAACCGTCCCCACTATCGTTTATTAGACCATCAACCATCTGTTCATCGTACAAACATAATATATTGTCTTGATAATATATTGTGTTTGAACTAAAGATACAATTTCAAATTATTTGTTACACCTGCAGCACTGTTAGTTGGATCAAAAAGGCAGTCACCACAAATAAAATGTCAGATGATATGTTTAATGGACGTTAACCTTGTAATTTTAACGTAGGAAATTCGATATATCAGACGTAAGACAATACCACCTATATTGCTGGATAATTTTATCTTTTATTTGCGGCGACAATTTATTAATTTACAGCTAATGCAATGATCCGTAGCTGAAGGAGTAATGATGAATTGACCAATCAGCACGCAAGCTGAGGTTTAAAACTTTAAAACGCGCGCTTATTGGTCCGTTCTCAGCGGGTCATTATCCAGCAGGAAGATTTCGGGATCTTATCATATGGTTCAGCTGCTGATATGGCGTCGGTTGCTGATGATAACAAACTTAAATGAATATCCAACTTTGCCGACAAATTCGACTATGATGGTCAATATTCGACTGTAGTAATATATTGCGAAGAATGATTATTTCATGTGGTGAGTTGATGTTCAGATGGAACCAGGAAATTGATAACCTCGACCACACTGGGGCCTTCGATTTGGGCAAACATCACACCTGGCAAGCAGTGGACACGCTAATATTTTACTTGATAAAAGGGGAAAGGGTAAGAAGATAGCTACAACCAATCAGAAACATGGCCGCACCTATCAAGAACAAAACAACGACACCCTTTGACTCATATTGATGGTAGTAATGTAGAATACCAGTGCAAAGTAGCAGTCCACTGACGGCTCGTCGGCAACTCTATGGGCTGTTCATAAACAGCGGACCAGGGCGCCAGTCAAGGGAAAAAAGCTTATCAACGAATATATGCAACAAAGTACCCTTTTGTTCAGTTTTGTTATCCAAGAAAAACATTTCCTTGTGTTCCAGAAACTCAAATTAGAACGTAGCAGCAGAATATGATACCACAGCAGCGGAAATAGTGGGCAGATTTAAACTCAGACAATTCATGAGTTATGGGCTCAGAAGTCAGAACGAAGCTATTGCAACTGGCACGCATCACTAGCTTTGCTGCTAGATCAAGTCCTAAAAACACCTGGGGAGTTATCGGGACGTATTCCTATCTGCCAGGCTACGGCGAGTACGGCTCCCATCAAAGATAAAGGATAATACTGTGAGGTTTGGCGCTTAGGTTGAGGTATTATGTAGATACTAGATAATTATATTAGACTTGAAGAAATATGCTTTCTTCAAGTTTAAGTCTAATATCATAATTATCTATAAAACATAAAATTATCCATAAAATTATCTATAAATCATAAAAACACTCCTATTCACTACCATCTTATTCTCTCACCCTCTCAGCAACTCATTCACCACGCTAAACACTTTACAAAACTAATCTAACGCTACTTAGAGCTCATTATAAATACAGTTCTTGAATCCATGCTAGCCCACTTTCCTTAAACCGCTTTAAAGGCAAGGAATTTTTGGGCGCCATTTCGTCGGAAATCACGTGCCCCTGCTACAGCATTGGATCACAAGACTGCTGAAATCTCAGTACTTCAATCCGCGTCACTGCGTCAGGGTCTGGCGGCCCTCTCTCCCAAGGGCACTTAGCAGGTGTTGGCGCTGGTAAATTGCCGCCTTGTTGCCGGTCAGGTAATTATCTCAGTTAAACAATCAGGATGCTTTGTCCAGGAGGAATTTCCGAGGGGAAAAGATTTAAGATAATATGAGCAATTGAGAATACTATCCAGCGTGGCGACAGTCCCCGTCCGTCCGTCAAGGAGCTCGGTGATTAGAATTCACAAACTGGCGTGAGGCGTTCGTTATAGGCACTGTGACTGATTAAAATGCTGCTATGGATTTCAAGATTCCTGTCTCTTGCTGTTTTACTCGTTAACTTTAAACGCTGCAAAGCACAGTCAAACAAAGAAAGTTTAGATCATGTGTACGAAAAGTTCAAAATATGTTTATAATGCGCCTAAAGAACTGTACATTGCTTCAACAATAATAAAAACATTGTAGTTTTTTTTATTCTAAAGTTTTTAAGTAGACTGAAGACTCACTGAGTTTTTAGAGAACAATGAGGGCAAAGATTTCTTTTTATTAAGCACCAACCGTCTGCGAAAATATATAGCTAGTATAAATTCATAGAAGTATGATTAGTACTTTAGTAAGATCTACAGTTCACGCTGTTGTGTGAAAGTAAGAACTGCTCTTTCAAGAGCTATAGCTTATATCAAACTGAACCAACTGAATAAAATATGCATTCAAATATGCAGAATAATGATTCATAATAAACCTGAATCACGAATTCGCTAATCCTATGGCCATGTCTTTAGTTAAAAGGCTATTATTGGATTATTAGCCTTTTCGTATTAAAACATAATTAGCGTAATGCGTTGATAAATAAGCCTAATTATTTGTCTTAAATAAGCAAATAATAACGTGCATGAATGATACGTGCTATGGCACTACCTATTTATAATTTCATCGAGTTCTACTGGAATTCTCGTCACTAATTCTCATTCTACCCCTTGCATGATAGTATTCTACTTTTCTCATTTCAGATCGTGTCTCTTCGGAACACTCACAAGATTTGTCGGGCTCTTGATGGTACGTCGTACTACCAAGGAATCCAAGGTCTCAACAATATCAAGGTAATTACTCGTGTCATATTCGGGCATTTTGGTGTTCTGTCGTTATAATAAGAACCTGTCTCAAAAATATCAGGATCAAATCATTCCGGCATCAGCTGATATGAACGCTTTCACTCTTTTACATGGAATATATACTTTTACTTGGAATATAATGTAAAAGTGTTGTGATGCGACTAAGCAATATTTTAAGGTTAATATAATGAAAAAACTGATTCTAGGTTACAGTAGTAGGTTCCCTTGATTCTAGTTTTTGATCCGTTTCGAAAGGCAGATAAAACGGAAATTTCATATTGCCCACTTTTCCCTGAAATCAAAAAGGGAAAATGGACACAGAATAAACGGGTACAGACGCTCTCCCCGTATGGCAGCCGCTTTAGTTTGGTTGTTGACTGCTGAAAAGCTAAAATAAGTTTGATAAAGGATGTTTATTGTTGGCTGTACGACAATATTGGCAACAGTTGCGTTTTCATAGTAAATTTAGGTTAACATTCAAGTTTTATTCATTCAATGACAAAATATGCTGCATATTTGACTAAATTTCCGCAGAAAGAGAAAAGCTCTCATTGATATCGCGTCAAACAATACGACAAATTTACGACTCTTGAACAATATGATATGACAACCCCACTGCAGCCCCCCAATATGTTGCTGGAAAATAAGATTTACCACTTGTTCAGTATCGACTATTCAAATAAAGTCAAGAGCTATCCAAGTGGAACAAATGATAAATATTACTACTCATATACTACATTTTTACATAAATTATGATAGACATTCTGGTGAAACTTTCAAAATGACCATTGCTGAATTGAATTTCATTACTTCATTAAATAAAGATAAATATACCTATTATGCAAAAAGTTGGTAGAACAACTTAATAAACAGTGCCCCACTGGCCCACTATTACTGTGCAGTTTTTAATTAGGTAGTACTTTGGGAGTTATTCAATAAGGGTCCACTCAAAGATGTACCTCACTACCTTAGTCGTACTTATTTATTTCTGTACCATGAATAAGACGTGTACAGTATGTACTTAGGTACTATTCAAGAAACTCCAAATAAAATGATTTAAATTCGAAAAGTGTACGAATAAGGCAAGTTTGAAAATGATTCAGTTCCCGTTAATTTCTCCCAGATTTGAGAGAAATACGCCTCTTGATGCAATATCACAATAACTGATCATTTTAGCATTTGCGACTGTTACATTTCACCAGACTCAGTTCAGATATTATTTTGGCCTCAAATAGAGCTGATCACTTCCGTGACTTTTAAAAGTTACGATGTCGTCAACCGGTCTTGAGGAGCGCCTTTCAAGTATGTGCTAAAGATAGACAATACCTAGAATCTGTTAATAAAAATATGCCAAAAATTATCTTCTGTAAAATTTAAAAAGTGCAGAAATAAAGATCTGTAGAAATTAAGACACGTACAAATTAAGAAATTTTTCCGCGAGTTTCTTTCCGCAAGTACACGTGACACGTCTAAAAAGTACAACTAAAGTATTTTGGAACTTGTAAGTTCTCACTGACAAGTTCGGACAACTCTAATCACTAGAGTTGTTGTTAGTTCCAAGTTAAGGCTTTAAGGACACCACAGTCCTCTGAAACGAGACTATTAACATCTACAAACTCACTAAAGATCTGAAGGACGCTTTAAAATGATCATATATTTATGAGCCACTCCTTTTTGCATAATATCCACGTTAAATGATGAGCACTCAAAACACATCCCAACAATGAAATTCTTTTCACAAAACACTCAGATCACAATAGAATGAGACGAATGAAAGAAGGAACCGCACGAAACCACGCGCGTGGTTTGTTATGTGCCTCTCACTCAGAGATGATGGTTATCTTATATAATCTGAGTTGTGTCGTCAAGCGATCGCTTTTATTCGTGAGAATTACGTCATTCTCTCTCACACTTATCCATCCATTAACATAACGCGCGGTTTCTCACATTATATGTATTATATATGATAAATATGTTTGCCATCAAGTTCACCTCACTATTTAATTCAGCATCGCACGACTTCATGATAAAATATGCAGAATGAGGTCAATTAACATCAATAAAGGGAGCATTGTCAGAAAAGTAACTTGAATGTAATTTCTTCGTAATAATTAATAACCCTCTCTTTGTTTGTGTAATTGTTTCTTAACGAGGGTCGAGGACGGAGTAGTTTATTTTAATGTGGGCAAAAGCCTCAACCGCGCCCGTATATATGTAAGGGTTAGCCGAAAAGAAATTTCAATCAGCTCCCACAGAACTAACCATTAAATCACAAATAAATTCCACTGTCATAGTTTCTTGAATTAGATCCATTTTGGTCCAAGATAACTTGGTTACCTATCTTTTACAATCTGTATTTGTCATGGGAAGAAGCATCTAGGTTTTTCAACTCGCTGCTGGACGGGCTTCAAAGCCGGTCAGCCGGATGGATCATCAAAACCGTCTCTCTAGAGGTCCATTTTCATTTCCTAAAACATCCAGTCAAGAAGTCTGGTGTTCCGAAAAAAGAAAACAGCTCTTTTTAAAAACAAGACAAAATAACATGGGACACAATTCCGGGGATCGAAATTTTTCGAATATGGGATTTTTTCAGAAAATCCCCAAAAAAAAAATTAAACAGCTTCCCTAAATACTTAGATGCATAAAAAGATCAATGTAGTAGCCATGATCCCGAAATAACAATTTTGAGGAACTCTGCACTCGAAAAGGCATTCAAATATATTTTTCGTTATCGTCAAACCTAAACTTTGGGGAAATAATTTTGGGATAAGTCTGGGGAGGAAGGATTTTTTCGAAAAATATCAAATGAAGTTGTTATTTGGACCAAAATGGATCCAAATTAAGAATCCATTAATTGTGAATGATTGTGAATTTAGTACCTAAATTTATGTGTATGATTTTTATTTTCGGATACCTGCCAATTAAAATGCATTAACTACATTTTCTTTATAATATTTTATTCTTAGTTTTCTCCTGAAAAATATTCTGAAATAATAAAAAAAATATGACCGAAATCATTGCAGGAAAATTTTAGTCGAAGTTTTATTTTAATAGTATGTACAGTATACCTATAAATTTATGGTTTGCCAAAATCATAGTTAGAATTCGAATTTTGACGAAATAGGCCGATTACAATTTTGAGGAAAAGGCATTCAAATATTTTCATATCGTCAACTTGTTAATCGTGGAACTGAGGAAACAAATCGTTATAATGGATCATTACAGAGGAAAAATAGTCATTACATAAATATTTCTTTCTCGGAAAGTCGGAAAGAAAGGCTAATAACTTGATTCCAACCTCACAAAGCTACCTTGAATTTGGCCATGGTTCAGTGCAAGGTCAACTTGTGTTCCGATAATTTACACAATTCTTACCGTGAAAAAACAATGACATTACTCTCCTGAAACCACTGGGGACTCATAGCGATGACATTCATGCAGCGCGACACCACTCAGATTAGAGCCATTGTAAACAAGCTAACAAGAACTATTACAAAGCTGTACCCGACAGATCGCGTAGCTCAGTGCCTTATGGCTGGTGAGTGGTGACGGAGCAAATATTCCTAATGAAGTAATGAACTAATGAACATGTTATATCACTGCAAGCAGCTGACAGAGAGTGAGAGAGGGTGAGAGAGTCTGAGTTAGACTGTCTGAGTGAGAGGGCCTTTAAAATTAATTTCATTTACTGTCACACAGAGCTGACCTTTCGTAAGTTAGCTATAGAGGTCCCATTTCACCGTGGAAGCAATCCAATTAACAAGAGGATGTCGTCTAATGGAAGTCCGAGAATTTCTTCCTAAGTTCTAAATTAAGTTTTTAAGTCTGTTGGATCAAAAGAAATAGATAGCCCTTCATTTCCATTTATAGATAAAGAGAGATGTCAAGATATAATTGAAGTACAGTAGTGAGTCTATTATCAGTCTGTCATCCCCTTTGGCTGTACTAGCAACTGTCTGATGAGCTTATGACTGCTTTTCTGCTTTATACGGTACAGGCAGTGGACTGTAATGGTGTGCCATTAGCAGGACTAAGGTAAGATCGCTAGTCAGACTTTTTGTTCACTGGCAATTTTTTCATGCATAATATTATCCTGATTATACATGTTTATGCAGTGTCTAACATCACTTTCTATTTACTCTGGTATAACAATTGGCCATCATTTCGGTACATATCGTGTATATTAAACCAAGTTCAGTTAAGAAATTTAGTTCAAAAGCAATTACGTATTTTCACACACCAATTTTAACAAAAAAATTGAAGGGCTATTTTAGGCCACCCAATATCAAATAAAGCCAGAATGACGTTAAATGGCGTTGGCCCTCTCCTTTCACTGAGGATAAAGGTAGCATACCAAATTCCCTGCAGCCTAAATATAAATGAGCAGGTTTGATGATTATTATGCGAATGCTCATCTCGCCCCAAATCACCCATTCATCTTAAAAATGTTTTGCTGAAGATGGCTGGTAACTGTCTTAATTACTTAATTATTATTTGATTATTACCTGATAATCATAGTTAAGTCAATAATGGCCCATAATTTTAGCCATTTCCCATGCTCACTGATCAGACATTCTTAATCGTTTCTCAAGAATAGCCTTGTCAGAATTTGAATGCGAATTATGAGCAATTACGAACTATATTACTATTATTACTATATTACTGTTTTCATATTATTTGGATACCTCCAGTAATACAATTACAGTGTTTTGTTTATTTGACTCGAGTGGTAAATGCTGAGATTCCATACACGCTACAGCAATAGCTTCCGTAAATAAGATACTTAGATGACCATACTACTGTATTCCTCTCTGTATTGATAACCTGGGTGATAATATCGTCAAACTCAAATGTATAATGATGCCAAGCGGGTGGCATCATTCACTGACATGCTTATTCATTATGACAAGTATTTAGTACCGAGTGGTGTCAGACAAGTGAGCGACGATAATAATATATAGATATATGACTATATGAGCAAAAACGGACTGATAAATATATTATAGATAAATATAATATACACCGATTACAGTAGTAAGATAGTGAGCATGTATTGTATAGAGCAAACAACACACCAGTCTCCCACTTCATACCCACAGTTGGAGACAACCTCCGGTCGAGTTCATTGCTCAGTTGCTCATTATACCGAGAGTCAGTGGTCTAAAGTATATAATAATACTCATTGTGAGTCCTATGCTGACTTCAATTACCTGTTGGTATTATTTAGTTGTGAACTTTACCAGAAGTTCTGAACGACAATTGATGATAATATGGGAAGAGCCAGTAATAATTATGCTCTATGATAATTTGTACGCTAATATAAGTGGCATTATTGCCCTCCCGTGGTTATATTCGGGTGTGATAATTATCGATTTATCACCCCTTTTAAAAGTTGAAACTAATGTTTTGTGGCGCGCAAAATTTTCTCAAGAATCAATTAAAACCAAAGTAGAAACAGCATCAACATGCAGTCAAAGAATCAAAAGGCCATCAAAAAATCCCACGAATGCAAAAAAAACTTGAGGAGGCTTTAATTCGATAGAGAAGAAATTGATCACTGGAGAAGCCGACTTTGATCAATGCACTTATTTTACGAGGTGAAGGCAATAAGTAGAACCACTGCATACTTACACGCCGTTAAAAGCTATAATTTTAGAGTAATAGCGTACCGCGTGAACTGTGCCTTGTATGTGACAATAATCTCAAGGTCCGTTTAAGCCAATTATGGAGTTTTTATGAGGCTATAAATCTTGGAATAAGCCATGATTTTAAAAATTCTGAAAGCAGCATTTTTATAGTTGGATCAAACTGTACAATGTAAATGATAAAAAATAAAGACAAATTTACTAGGAAATGATTAAATCTCATTCCTTATTTTTAATTTTTTATTCATTTTTGAGTTTTGTAGAACTTCGAATATCCCTGTGCAGTATTCATATTAGTACAGAGACAACATAGGAACAAAATTTAATTTAAGAAGTTAATAAGAGAAATTTCGATATTTTATAATTCTATTTAAATCATATATTTCCCAACTTACCAAACAAAAAATCCACATACAAATTGCCTTTCGGTCTAATTAATAGGATATGTTACACTTTACCCCCTGAAATTTTTATCCCTAACTTTTTATCCCTTTAGATTTTAACCCCTAACATTTTATCCTCTAACATTATCTCCCCCGTTTATCAACTGAATTTGCATTTTGCAATCTATTGCCAATTTGGACTTTCAATCTATTGCAATATCCTGGGTTATTAAAACTTTTAAAAGCAAATTCAACTAAACAGAATTGTTCTAAATAAAATGCCATCATTTCACATTTATCAGTCCATCAGCAATTTCCGGTTTTAAATATCTACTATAAAGCTAAAAGTTTACGTTTCAGTTAAGTCCACCTCTTTGGTTTTCTTGTTGAATATCAATGCCCCAATCACTCCAAACAGAGCACAGCCAAAGAACAACCCGATATTGATTTTGGGATCAATATAAAAGAAAAGGAACACACTCCCCGTCCCTAGAATCCCTCCTATTTTAGCCGTCGCGTTCAGCATCCCCATTGCTGTAGATCGAATGCTGGTTGGGTACGATTCTGGCATCATAATCCAAATGAGGGCATTGCTGGCTGCAATAAAGAACCTAACAAATGTAGCTTGCCACACTGTCGCTGTCTTGTTAAGACAGATAAAAAGCAGTCCGCTGAACAGCGCTTGGAGGAATGTAGTCACTCTGATTGGGTATAGTCTGCCAATGAAATGGGCTGAAATCAGGGCCAAAATACTTCCTATCATGGTGCTGAGTGAGGCTAAACTGAGATCGAGAAGTTGAGACTGTGAGAGTTTGGTACAGGTATGTTTAGGTATTTCCGCCTCTACTCCACACAAATTAGAAGAGAAATAGAGTGGCAGAAAAAGAATAATCCCGTACTCTGCGAAGATGTTCGTACTGAAAAGGATACTAAGTCCAATGGTAGATCGAAGGTGTCTTCGAGTGAACAGCTCACGGTAGGAGCCCGTGTCTTGATCTTCGTGGCATACCATTCGTACATCAGCCGGTATGTCCGTCTTATTTAGCCGTGCCATGAACCTGACAGCTGCCATGGCCTTATCCTGTTCGCCCCGCACACAGTAATACCGCGGTGACTCTGGTAGGTAGAGAGCTAGGAGGACTGCCAGGATTCCTGGGGCTGTGAGAATGACGATGAACCACCGCCAACCTGCAGTAGCAAGGATAGCCCAGGCCAGGGAGTTAACGGCAAATAAACCAAAGTAGCCACATAAGATGAATACGGCCATGCCTACGATCCTGTAGCTACTTTGAGCAAATTCTACTGCGTAACACGATGCTACTACGATGTTCACGCCAACAAAGCCACCAACCAAAGCCCGGAGGGCGAGAAAAACCCATTTATTGGACACCACTGCACTGGTAAGTGCAGCTCCTATCATACCTATAGCAGAGTAAATGAAAACTTGCCTTCTGCCGAATTTATCTGCTATTTTACCCGCGAATAAAGCAAAAACTCCGAAACAGCACATGATAACTACAACTAGCAGAGTTTCAAATTTTGCGGTCAAGCCCCGCTCACATCTCAAAGGCAGAATAACGAGAGAAAGCATTGTCAGTTCGACGTATTCAGTATACGAAATGAGGCCCGATAGGCACCAGTATAAGTACTGAGCTTTCCCTGTTCCCATGTGCTTGTAGATATCATTGAGTTCGAGACTAGCCATGTCAGATGAGCTGATTGGTGAGGGCCCCGAGGTGGCATTGAGGAAGGACGAGGTAGCTGGGGCCGTGGTGGCTCGGTTTTGTGCGGCTGTGTTGCTGTAGAGTGGGGGAAGCTCATCGTCGTGATTAACGAGGGCGTGCTTCTCTTCAGACATACTGCAGAGTTTTTGTTGATTAGACTCTCGAATACTGCCACTGTTAGATTTCTTACTCCAGTGCTTATTTCCTGAAATATTGCATGCCATTGGATGCATTCAAATATCAATTATTATCAAAACAAGGTCAAATATTGCATGGTGACATTTTCATTTTTGGTCGGTCAGATCTAAGCCCAGATTGAAGGCATAAAAGGGTCTTCCAAGCCCAAATAGGTAGGTTTGTAGTGTGTGCTTCCTAGGATGCTCTGTGCCTACGACAATGCCCCTAACATATGATGACTGAGGGCAACGGTCGCGAGTTTGGATGAAATATGTTGGCGTAACAAATAATCTGGATAGCATTGGACAGATATCTAAACACTATAGAGACTATTGCTCGCTTAACTATAAGATCCAATAGACCCCAAAAGATTATATCAGCCTATTCTGCTTGAGCCGAAATCATACGGTTTGTTTCTTTTTAGGCGATCAAGCAACAAAATTTTCTCTTCCCCCCTTCTATCTTTACTTTTAGGACAAACAGTGAGAAAGAATGTCCTGCGTCTTGTTACTCCTAAGTAAAAACGAGGAAAGACAACTTACTAAATTATCAAAGGCAGGCCAAGGGCATAATATCGTCAAAACAAACTGTATAATATACTTGTATACTGAAAAGTAAAGAATTAAAGACTAACTATTCGAATTCTCAAAGCAAAGAGTAATGAGAGTTATATATTGAAGTTGTGAATATTGCTGTTTATGTCATAATATGTGTGCTGCAGAAACACGCATCCAGTTGCAAGGATGCAAAGTTACTAGTTACATGTATAAGACTCATCACTTATCGCTTAATGATGAATCTAAAAAAGACAAGAAAAAAGACGTAATAAATTGAATTCTCAAAAAAGTCCTTTCTTACCTATACTCTGTTGGTTGAGCATCAGCTATAATCGTGATCGAAAGATCCCAGGTTCGATCCTTGGTTCGATTTTCTACCATTCTCACTGAGTTAAGGTGATAGATACCTAAGTATTGCAACAAGAGGCATATACCTTTGAATCTCAAGCCTATGCAGCCACACGGTTCACTCAGCCAAGCGTACAGGAAACTGTGCGAGAGAATTAAATGAGGAGATGCCCAATGCCCATTGCAGCGAAGTGTGCAATAACTATGTCGATCGGCTGCTGTTAAGCCAGGAAGACTTCATCAACACAACAGGAACAGTTGTGTGCAGTTCAAAAGACCGTGAAAACTAAAATAAAAAGTAGGGCTGATGTTACTAAACTTCCAGCTTTAATCATTCCATGTCTGTCTCAATTTCTCAATTTATAAGAGGATAGGAAAGTTTAAGAATACATTAACTTAGGTATCTGAGGATGACAGATTTAAGGGATTCAATAACAGACTCATGAAATCATGAAGTCTATATTTGTCCCCTTCTACATTGGATATTTTATTGCGAACTTATTTCCAACTCGTTAGCATCACCTTAGATGTGATATGAGGTTCATTTCACCCAATTTCACATGGTAGGTACAGCCCTAAACAGAGGCAAACGCTACTTACCTTACCCACCAAATTTAACAAAAATCAATTACAATGAAACTTGGTTACATCTCGATGAAATTTAAACAAATACCAATCATTTCTCACTATTCAATCCATCAGTAATATAAGAATATAGGTATTATCACCAAAATACTAAAAGTTTACGTTTCAGTTAAGTCCACCTCCTTGGTTTTCTTGTTGAATATCAATGCTCCAATCACTCCAAACAGAGCACAGCCAAAGAACAACCCGATATTGATTTTGGGATCAATATAAAAGAAAAGGAACACACTCCCCGTCCCTAGAATCCCTCCTATTTTAGCCGTTGCGTTCAGTGTTCCCACTGCTGTAGATCGAATACTGGTTGGGTACGTTTCTGGCATCATGATCCAAATGAAACCATTGTTGGCTGCAATAAAGAACCTCACAAATGTAGCCTGCCAAACTGTCGCTGTCTTGTTAAGACAGATAAAAAGCAGTCCGCTGAACAGCGCTTGGAGGAATGTAGTCACTCTGATTGGGTATAGTCTGCCAATGAAATGGGCGGAAATCAGGGCCAAAATACTTCCTATCATGGTGCTGAGCGAGGCTAAGCTGAGATCGAGAAGATCAGACTGTGAGAGTGTGGTACAGGTATGTTCGGGTGTTTCCTCCCCAACTCCACACAAATTAGAAGAGAAGTAGAGCGGTAAAAAGAGAACAATCCCGAATTCTGCGAAGATGTTTGTACTGAAAATGATACTAAGTCCAATGGTAGATCGAAAGTGTTTTTGAGAAAGCAGCTCACAGTATGATCCCGTGTTTTCATCCTTGTGGCATACCATTCGTACATCAGCCGGTATGTCCGTCTTATTTAGCCGTGCCATGAACCTGACAGCTGCCATGGCCTTATCCTGTTCGCCCCGCACACAGTAATACCGCGGTGACTCTGGTAGGTAGAGAGCTAGGAGGACTGCCAGTATTCCAGGGGCTGTGAGAATGACGATGAACCACCGCCAACCTGCAGTAGCAAGGATAGCCCAGGCCAGGGAGTTAACGGCAAATAAACCAAAGTAGCCACATAAGATGAACACGGCCATGCCGACGATCCTGTAGCTACTTTGAGCAAATTCCACTGCGTAACACGATGCTACTACGATGTTCACGCCAACAAAGCCACCAACCAAAGCCCGGAGGGCGAGAAAAACCCATTTATTGGACACCATTGCACTTGCTAGTGCAGTCCCTATCATGCCTATAGCAGAGTAAATGAAAACTTGCCTTCTGCCGAATTTATCTGCTATTTTACCCGCGATCAGAGTGAAAACTGTGTACACACATATAATAACCACAGTAAGCAATGTTTCAAACTTTGCGGTCAAGTCCCACTCGCATCTCAACTGCAGTATAACCAGAGAAAGCATTGTTATTTCAGCGTAATCAGCATACGAAATGAGACCCGAAAGGCACCAGTATAAGTACTGAGCTTTCCCTGTTCCCATGTGCTTGTAGATATCATTGAGTTCGAGACTAGCCATGTCAGAAGAGCTGATTGGTGAGGGCCCCGAGGTGGCATTGAGGAAGGACGAGGTAGCTGGGGCCGTGGTGGCTCGGTTTTGTGCGGCTGTGGTGCTGTAGAGTGGGGGAAGCTCATCCTCGTGATTAACGAGGGCGTGCTTCTCTTCAGACATACTGCAGGGAGTTTAAATGTTTAGTTATGATATGATACTGCCACTGCAAGAAATATTTATATACGCTTATCTAACGTTGCATAGTGATACATTTTCACAAGGCGAAGCCGAGTGCCAAATAATGTTGCACTTATCACCAAAGGCAAAGCCGAGTGTCGATTAGTATACTTATAATCGGCACGAGGCATCAGCCGAGAACAATTTGTGCAACAGTATCATTTTTGTGGAGTTAGATAAGCGTTTTGCACCACAACTTGTTGTACTCTTATAATTATTGCACGGGAGTGGTAAAATATCAGAAGCTTCCGCATTAGAACTTTAGAAGAAATAGCAAACGTTAACTGAACACTTTCGGAGTTCAATCAGGAAGTATTAAGTCTGTTGTCTCATTGTCTCAAGATAGTGAAAAGTTGCTGTTTCAGTGTGCCACAAAGACACGACTTTGATCAAGAAATATTGAGTGTGTTGTCTCAAGATAATGAAAAGTTGTTGTTTCAGTGTGCCACAAAAACACGACTTTCAACTAATGTCTGTTATTGAGTTTTGACAATGCATGGATACAATTTGACATTGATTGCTCACTCAATGTAACAGGATTTAAGCTCACCATCAGTTTAAAACATTCCATAATGAACTTTCTCATTCATTTCATTGAAATTGTCATTATTTAATATCATTTTCACCGAGGTGTTAACTACAAAACGGTGAAATAGGGAGTACCTACGGGGTATTGGGGTAATCTGATTGGTTATCGCTTTATCAGCCAATATTTCGATTTAGTCTGACATTCCCTGAGAAGTTAAGAAGATGCCAGTTTCAACTGTCAGTGACAGTGACACTGATCATATGCTTGCAATCAATGGGTTTTATCGTAGAAATATGATGTTCAGTGTTCTCAGACTCGCGAAATCCCTATTTCAGAGGTTTCTTTGAACCTCATCCCAGATGGGTTGCAGGGGATTCTAACCTCTATAAATGTAGATATATTCCATGTATAATTAGTCAGAGGCATAGGAGAACGAGTCACTATTTATCTAAGACACTACCGTCATGAGATCCGAATTATTCCTTAACTTGCTTAGTGGGCCACAGTTCGAGACGTAGAGATCAACATTCTTTTAGTCACATTTGGCAAAGTGTCACTTAGCCGGCGAGCCGCCGAAGACGAATTGCTTTTTTGTGATCAATAATGCGCAATTTTGCAATTTATGCAAATAAATAAAGTTGATTTTCGCGCGCGCGCGGCCTCCGCGCCGCGCGCAGCGCAATACAGTACAATCAAATCGGCCAAAATTTAGTTAATAAATTTTCAATTTTTTCTCCTACTCTTAGAGTATTTTGATAATTTTCTTATTTTCTATATTAATATACGATATTTAGCCAGAATATAACTTTTTGTGATATTAGGTTTCAAATACGTAACTATTGTTCTACCAGGTATACTACGTCTTAAATGGCTGTAGAAAGCCGAGGCACTAGGCTGCTAGACAGATAGTGTAATTGTGTGTACAGCATTGGGACTTTTGGTTACTTGAAACCTTATTTTATTATCATACTCTGTATTTTATGAAGACACGCATGGATCACTGTTTTGAGAGGTAAAAATAGGGTTTTTGGATTTTACAGGAAAACAAAGGAAAACTGGCGAATATCATTGGTTCAGTGGTTTCAGGCGAATAATTTATGACCAGATACACTTCTATTTGACCTCCCATGAGACATCTACGCCCAATAAGGGCGAAAAAGGCAGTTTTTAAGCCCAAAAACGCGATTTTAACCCCCCATAACAGACAGAAAATGGCTGATTTCGGGATTCTGAAGTATGGTATGTCTTTCTTAGGTCATCCATGGATGGCGTGCAAATTTTTAGCTCAATCGGCCAAAGCTTTTCGATTTCGGATCTTGGGTGCCTCAGAAATGAAGACACGCCTGGATCACTGTTTTGAGAGGTAAAATAGGGTTTTTTGGATTTTACAGGAAAACAAAGGAAAACTGGCGAATATCATTGGTTCAGTGGTTTCAGGCGAATAATTTATGACCAGATACACTTCTATTTGACCACCCATGAGACATCTACGCCAAATAAGGGGCGAAAAAAGGCAGTTTTTAAGCCCAAAAACGCGATTTTAACCCCCCATAACAGACAGAAAATGGCTGATTTCGGGATTCTGAAGTATGTTATGTCTTTCTTAGGTCATCCATGGATGGCGTGCAAATTTTCAGCTCAATCGGCCAAAGCTTTTCGATTTCGGATCTTGGGTGCCTCAGAAATGAAGACACGCCTGGATCACTGTTTTGAGAGGTAAAAATAGGGTTTTTTGGATTTTACAGGAAAACAAAGGAAAACTGGCGAATATCATTGATTCAGTGGTTTCAGGCGAATAATTTATGACCAGATACACTTCTATTTGACCTCCCATGAGACATCTACACCCAATAAGGGGCGAAAAAAGGCAGTTTTTAAGCCCAAAAACGCGATTTTAACCCCCATAACAGACAGAAAATGGCTGATTTCGGGATTCTGAAGTATGGTATGTCTTTCTTAGGTCATCCATGGGTGGCGTGCAAATTTTCAGCTCAATCGGCCAAAGCTTTTCGATTTCGGATCTTGGGTGCCTCAGAAATGAAGACACGCCTGGATCACTGTTTTGAGAGGTAAAAATAGGGTTTTTGGATTTTACAGGAAAACAAAGGAAAACTGGCGAATATCATTGGTTCAGTGGTTTCAGGCGAATAATTTATGACCAGATACACTTCTATTTGACCTCCCATGAGACATCTACGCCCAATAAGGGGCGAAAAAAGGCAGTTTTTAGCCGAAAAACGCGATTTTAACCCTCCCATAACAGACAGAAAATGGCTGATTTCGGGATTCTGAAGTATGGTATGTCTTTATTAGGTCATCCAAGGATGGCGTGCAAATTTTCAGATTAATCGGCGAAAGCTTTTCGATTTCGGATTTTGGGTGCCTCAGAAATGAAGACACGCCTGGATCACTGTTTTGAGAGGTAAAATATGGTTTTTTGGATTTTACAGGAAAACAAAGGAAAACTGGCGAATATCATTGGTTCAGTGGTTTCAGGCGAATAATTTATGACCAGATACACTTCTATTTGACCTCCCATAAGACATCTACGCCCAATAAGGGGCGAAAAAAGGCAGTTTTTAAGCCCAAAAACGCGATTTTAACCCCCCCATAACAGACAGAAAATGGCTGATTTCGGGATTCTGAAGTATGGTATGTCTTTCTTAGGTCGTCCATGGATGGCGTGCAAATTTTCAGCTCAATCGGCCAAAGCTTTTCGATTTCGGATCTTGGGTGCCTCAGAAATGAAGACACGCCTGGATCACTGTTTCGAGAGGTAAAATAGGGTTTTTTGGATTTTACAGGAAAACAAAGGAAAACTGGCAAATATCATTGGTTCAGTGGTTTCAGACGAATAATTTATAACCAGATACACTTCTATTTGACCTTCCATGAGACATCTACGCCCCAATAAGGGGCGAAAAAAGGCAGTTTTTGAGCCCAAAAACGCGATTTAGACCCCCCCTAACAGACAGAAAATGGCTGATTTCGGGATTCTGAAGTATGGTATGTCTTTCTTAGGTCGTCCATGGATAGCGTGCAAATTTTCAGCTCAATCGGCCAAAGCTTTTCGATTTCGGATCTTGGGTGCCTCAGAAATGAAGACACGCCTGGATCACTGTTTTTGAGGTAAAAATAGGGTTTTTTGATTTTACAGGAAAACAAAGGAAAACTGACGAATATCATTGGTTCAGTGGTTTCAGGCGAATAATTTATGACCAGATACACTTCTATTTGACCTCTCATGAGACATCTACACCCAATAAGGGGCGAAAAAAGGCAGTTTTTAAGCCCAAAAACGTGATTTTAACCCCCCATAACAGACAGAAAATGGCTGATTTCGGGATTCTGAAGTATGGTATATCTTTCTTAGGCCATCCATGGATGGCGTGCAAATTTTCAGCTCAATCGGCCAAAGCTTTACGATTTCGGATCTTGGGTGCCTCAGAAATGAAGACACGCCTGGATCACTGTTTTGAGAGGTAAAATAGGGTTTTTTGGATTTTACAGGAAAACAAAGGAAAACTGGCGAATATCATTGGTTCAGTGGTTTCAGGCGAATAATTTATGACCAGATATACTTCTATTTGACCTCCCAATAAGGGGCGAAAAAAGGCAGTTTTAAGCCCAAAAACGCGATTTTAACCCCCCATAACAGACAGAAAATGGCTGATTTCGGGATTCTGAAGTATGGTTTGTCTTTCTTAGGTCATCCATGGGTGGCGTGCAAATTTTCAGCTCAATCGGTCAAAGCTTTACGATTTCGGATCTTGGGTGCCTCAGAAATGAAGACACGCCTGGATCACTGTTTTGAGAGGTAAAATAGGGTTTTTTGGATTTTACAGGAAAACAAAGGAAAACTGGCGAATATCATTGGTTCAGTGGTTTCAGGCGAATAATTTATGACCAGATACACTTCTATTTGACCTCCCATGAGACATCTACGCCCAATAAGGGGCGAAAAAAGGCAGTTTTAAGCCCAAAAAGCGATTTTAACCCCCATAACAGACAGAAAATGGCTGATTTCGGGATTCTGAAGTATGGTATGTCTTTCTTAGGTCATCCATGGATGGCGTGCAAATTTTTAGCTCAATCGGCCAAAGCTTTTCGATTTCGGATGTTGGGTCCCTCAGAAATGAAGACACGCATGGATCACTGTTTTGAGAGGTAATCATTGGGTATTTTGGATTTTACAGGAAAACAAAGGAAAACTGGCAAATATCATTGGTTCAGTGGTTTCAGGCGAATAATTTATGACCAGATACACTTCTATTTGACCACCCATGAGACATCTACGCCAAATAAGGGGCGAAAAAAGGCAGTTTTTAAGCCCAAAAACAGTTTTTTAACCCCCCATACCAGACAGAAAATGGCTGATTTCGGGATTCTGAAGTATGTTATGTCTTTCCTAGGTCGTCCATGGATGGCGTGCAAATTTTCAGCTCAATCGGCCAAAGCTTTTCGATTTCGGATCTTGGGTGCCTCAGAAATGAAGACACGCCTGGATCACTGTTTTCAGAGGTAAAAATAGGGTTTTTTGGATTTTACAGGAAAACAAAGGAAAACTGGCGAATATCATTGGCTCAGTGGTTTCATGCGAACAATTTATGACCAGATACACTTCTATTTGACCTCCCATGAGACATCTACGCCCAATAAGGGGCGAAAAAAGGCAGTTTTTAAGCCCAAAAACGCGATTTTAACCCCCCATAACAGACAGAAAATGGCTGATTTCGGGATTCTGAAGTATGGTATGTCTTTCTTAGGCAATCCATGGATGGCGTGCAAATTTTCAGCTCAATCGGCCAAAGCTTTTCGATTTCGGATCTTGGGTGCCTCAGAAATGAAGACACGCCTGGATCACTGTTTTGAGAGGTAAAATAGGGTTTTTTGGATTTTACAGGAAAACAAAGGAAAACTGGCGAATATCATTGGTTCAGTGGTTTCAGGCGAATAATTTATGACCAGATACACTTCTATTTGACCACCCATGAGACATCTACGCCCAATAAGGGGCGAAAAAAAGGCAGTTTTTAAGCCCAAAAACGCGATTTTAACCCCCATAACAGACAGAAAATGGCTGATTTCGGGATTCTGAAGTATGGTATGTCTTTCTTAGGTCATCCATGGATGGCGTGCAAATTTTCAGCTCAATCGGCCAAAGCTTTTCGATTTCGGATCTTGGGTGCCTCAGAAATGAAGACACGCCTGGATCACTGTTTTGAGAGGTAAAAATAGGGTTTTTTGGAATTTACAGGAAAACAAAGGAAAACTGGCGAATATCATTGGTTCAGTGGTTTCAGGCGAATAATTTATGACCAGATACACTTCTATTTGACCTCCCATGAGACATCTACGCCCAATAAGGGGCGAAAAAAGGCAGTTTTTAAGCCCAAAAACAAGATTTTAACCCCCCATAACAGACGGAAAATGGCTCATTTCAGGATTCTGAAGTATGGTATGTCTTTCTTAGGTCATCCATGGATGGGGTGCAAATTTTCAGCTCAATCGGCCAAAGCTTTTCGATTTCGGATGTTGGGTCCCTCAGAAATGAAGACACGCCTGGAACACTGTTTTGAGAGGTAAAATAGGGTTTTTTGGATTTTACAGGAAAACAAAGGAAAACTGGCGAATATCATTGGTTCAGTGGTTTCAGGCGAATAATTTATGACCAGATACGTTTCTATTTGACCTCCCATGAGACATCTACGCCCTATAAGGGGCGAAAAAAGCAGTTTTTAAGCCCAAAAACGCGATTTTAACCCCCCCCCCCCATAACAGACAGAAAATGACTGATTTCGGGATTCTGAAGTATGGTATGTCTTTCTTAGGTCGTCCATGGATGGCGTGCAAATTTTCAGCTCAATCGGCCAAAGCTTTTCGATTTCGGATCTTGGGTGTCTCAGAAATTAAGACACGCATGGATCACTGTTTTGAGAGGTAATCATAGGGTATTTTGGATTTTACAGGAAAACAAAGGAAAACTGGCAAATATCATTGGTTCAGTGGTTTCAGGCGAATAATTTATGACCAGATACACTTCTATTTGACCACCCATGAGACATCTACGCCAAATAAGGGGGGCGAAAAAGGCAGTTTTAAGCCCAAAAACGCGATTTTAACCCCCATAACAGACAGAAAATGGCTGATTTCGGGATTCTGAAGTATGGTATGTCTTTCTTAGGTCGTCCATGGATGGGGTGCAAATTTTCAGCTCAATCGGCCAAAGCTTTTCGATTTCGGATGTTGGGTGCCTCAGAAATGAAGACACGCCTGGAACACTGTTTTGAGAGGTAAAAATAGGGTTTTTGGATTTTACAGGAAAACAAAAGGAAAACTGGCGAATATCATTGGTTCAGTGGTTTCAGGCGAATAATTTATGACCAGATACGTTTCTATTTGACCTCCCATGAGACATCTACGCCCAATAAGGGGCGAAAAAAGCAGTTTTTAAGCCCAAAAACGCGATTTTAACCCCCCATAACAGACAGAAAATGACTGATTTCGGGATTCTGAAGTATGGTATGTCTTTCTTAGGTCATCCATGGATGGCGTGCAAATTTTCAGCTCAATCGGCCAAAGCTTTTTGTTTGGGATCTTGGGTGTCTCAGAAATTAAGACACGCATGGATCACTGTTTTGAGAGGTAATCATAGGGTATTTTGGATTTTACAGGAAAACAAAGGAAAACTGGCAAATATCATTGGTTCAGTGGTTTCAGGCGAATAATTTATGACCAGATACACTTCTATTTGACCACCCATGAGACATCTACGCCCAATAAGGGGCGAAAAAAAGGCAGTTTTTAAGCCCAAAAACGCGATTTTAACCCCCCATAACAGACAGAAAATGGCTGATTTCGGGATTCTGAAGTATGTTATGTCTTTCCTAGGTCGTCCATGGATGGCGTGCAAATTTTCAGCTCAATCGGCCAAAGCTTTTCGATTTGGATCTTAGGTGCCTCAGAAATGAAGACACGCCTGGATC